>WUAW01019868.1:153-12947 GCA_017165845.1 Thaumetopoea pityocampa | reverse complement strand
CAATCTAATTCACAGTTTTAACAGGTATTTTAACGTATTATAAAATATTTTTGTCATACAGAAATATCACAGTGAACGACGACTCTCTACATACATGCAATGCTCGCCTCTCCGTATATCGAGCTATCGCATCACCCGCCTACCTAATCCACGTAGCACTGGATCCCATACTAGATGCATTCCAACTTACTGCGGAACTGGCAGCCAATGCTGCATCTTGCAGGCAATTAGCAACAGCATATTTACAACTAGAAAAAGACGTGAGCGCGTTCGCTGTTGACCTCATAGGTGAGCAGATGCTTTCACTGAAAATAATTGTAATTTCGATATGAACTAGAAAGTTACAATAGCCATAATAATAACTATTTTAATAGGATGTTGCCGCACGTCTGCGGAAGTGGAATTGATATTGAAACAAAGATCTGGACGTAAAGATCGCCGCCATTTTGTTTTACCGAGGCTATTAATGGCTTTAGATTATAAACAAAAAGAATTTGTAGCTCACCCGAATACACAACAGGTGATGTATTACAAATTGATACCTAATTTAACTACTAGCTTTTCCTCATGGTTCTGCTCACGTGCAATACTGTTATTCTGTCTTATAGAATTTATACATTTTTCCGGTATCCATGACCACTAGACATATGTAAAATCTGGCATTATCTGAAAAGGGAAGATCTTCCGGTCATACGTGTGCTATATCCTGGCCGACTCTACAAAACAAATACTAGAAAGTCAAAAATACTGTCTGTTTATTAAATTATACGTTAAATACTTCCCCGCAATCACAGATATTAGACGTATGACAACTCAGGCATAAATATCCGAACAGTACGTACCTATAATCTGTATATATTATAACCTGTCTCCAAAACTTCTGTGTATGTTTATGGATTGCAATGGTCACTTACTGCTAGATGAGCTGCAAGCTCGTTTCCTACGTCCATTATATTTAAAAAAAAATACCTACCAGTAATCTTATTTTTCTTCTCCCTAGCATAATCAATCTTGGTTTCTGTTCCCAGAGTCCTCCATTCCACTCATTATACTCCACTTTACCTGATTTTTAATATCCTCAATAGTGAATCCATTGGCTTTCACACCCTGGCCCACAAGATCCAACCAGCGCTTTTTAGGACGGTCACGAAATCGTGCCCCAAGAATAGCTGCATCAAAGTATACTGACGTACTCTCTCAGTTGATGCATAACGTATCCAAACTACCTCGAACAACTGTCCTTGTGCTTGCTGGGTCNTAAAAAAAATACCTACCAGTAATCTTATTTTTCTTCTCCCTAGCATAATCAATCTTGGTTTCTGTTCCCAGAGTCCTCCATTCCACTCATTATACTCCACTTTACCTGATTTTTAATATCCTCAATAGTGAATCCATTGGCTTTCACACCCTGGCCCACAAGATCCAACCAGCGCTTTTTAGGACGGTCACGAAATCGTGCCCCAAGAATAGCTGCATCAAAGTATACCGACGTACTCTCTCAGTTGATGCATAACGTATCCAAACTACCTCGAACAACTGTCCTTGTGCTTGCTGGGTCTCAATACCAAAACTCTAATTATAATAAAAACCCTCAAAGTGGCTCAACAATTATACTGAGTGACTATACATTGTATAATATAATTCTAAGTGTATAATTCCAAGTGTGTCACTAATTTTAACAGGTACTGGAAGCGTACTGGTTAGGCGATTGGCACAATTGGAGGTGCAAATCTATGTTAACAAAAGCAATAATTATTGTAAGCCGAGTGCTCGTTACACCGATTATACTGTTCGTATGCATGGTGAGTATAATATCTTCTTTTTTAAGTACATCAGTAAAAGTGTGTGTCTAATTGGTATGTTCTCAGTTAGCGCCGCGTCATCGTCTCGTCGCGCACTGGCAGATACCGTTGAACAAACTGATTACTCACGTTGCTGCTTACTTCGTATTCCTCGTCCTGGTCTTCTACATCTCTAATCAAGATAAAGGCAAACTAAAACGCGGACCGCCAAACACAGGTTCGCGCTTTACTTTCTGATGACGCTGATGAGATCTTTTGTCAAGATTATCACAATTAATTGCACACGATATTGATAATGTGAACTGTAGTTGTGTACCGTATATTCATATACTGTATAGTTATTTTAGTCACGCCGATATCCTATGGAGGTAGGCGAAAACTAGAGCACACAATTCTTTCGTTAAATACTAGTAACAACGCTAATAGATCCAATTTCGTCCAAAGGGGAAACCAAAGGATTGGATTTTGAGGATGTTGAATATTGACCAGTGTTGTAAATTAAGAAGGCGGACCCTATCAAAAATAGAAAACGAAGAGATTCCATAGAGAAGAGTCGGAACGAACCTGTATGAAATGGTTGCTCTTTTCTACTCTATGGCTGCACATAATAGTCTTGCAAACAGCACTACAATGTAGATTTTTGTCGGCAATACAATCAACTCATTGCTTGAAGATTCGTTTTAGTATTTTATATTGGTATGTGATATTTGATAAATAAACATGTTATTTTATTTAACAACCGTCCGTATTTATGAACAATGTTGAAAAAACGCCTAGTCAATGTGGTATTCGACGGCTAAATTTTAAACCTCCTAAGAAGCAAGAAATTACGATACACCAGTATTTTATTATTGTATTAACATGAAAAATATTTCATATCTTGGAAAATTATACACACACAGAATCACTGACAGAAATAGCTCAAATGCACCCATTTTTAAAATTAAAATAATATCTTATATGGCGAATATAATAAGAATGTAGATTGTTTCGATTTCTTCCAGGTGTGGAAGCGATACTTATACTGTATGTGTGTGGGTACATGTGGTCAGCCATCCGGATGTGTTTAATGCAAGGTCCTCGGCGGTATTTCACTAAAATGTGGAACTGGGCCGAGATCATAATGCTTTCGCTGTTCGGCCTCACTTTCGCCTTTTGGGTGGCAGCGGCTATAGATGTCGCTGTAAACGGTCAGGACGACCTAGGTGGGACATTATTAGCGTATGACTCATAGACGTTTATATTATATGCTAATTTTAAAATATAAAATCAGTTTACCGTTATCTTATTGTAGTTATATTGCTTTTAGAAAAGTCGCCCGGAGTGACTTTCTTTTGTGGATGTCACACGATTTGATTCTAATATAATTTATATGTATCATAAATGTTCTACTTTTACGTTGAAGAACCATAAAATCTTAACAAAATGCGATACTACTGTTGCTTTAAGCCCATGAGCAATACAGAGGTTATTCGCACATTTGATTTGTGTGTTTATTTTAATGCTCAAAATTAATATACATTTTGTGCTTAGTCATTTGTTTAAGAAACAAAATCCAAGTACATAGTTCAACAAATGTATTATATAATATAAGATATTCTTCAATAAAAGTATTAATATATAAGTTTGACTGCCTATTATATTTGAGATTGTCTGTTAAATGGCTTTATTAATAATAATAAATCTTTATTTGTTCCTTACATTAAGTAAAAAATAATAATTAAATTATATAAAGTATGTTACTTGCTTATCGTATTTGCGAGTATTTTTATTTGTTAGTATGTCTTAAGTTTAATTATGTTAGTCATACTTAAGTGTAAGATAAACACTAATATAACTAGCTTAATTATTGAAAAAAAAACATCAAACCCGACTGCGTGAAAAATGTAATTTTTTTATAATTTTGATATACCCAATGTCACTTTCACAGTTAAGATTAATCTAACGACACCTCTCAAGCTGAAATCCATCAAACCATTTAGGCCACAGACCGTACTAAAGTAATATACACACATACATACATACACTCGAAAAACATAACCCTCCTTCTATAAATCGGCTAATAAATGTGAAATGCACTTGTCTGGATGTTTGTCTGCTTATTCCCTCTTCAGCGCTCAACCGCTAAAACTACGCTGTTGAAATTTAGTAGGGAGGCAGGATTGATACAAACATAGGCTAATGATCACCATCGCTAAGTAATTGCGAACTTACCCGCGGATTTCAGCTATTTATTAATAAAAGATCTTAACAAATGTCGAATTCAACAACAATGACCATCCATCAAATAAACCAGTCACCTCGTACAATAATCACAGACGTGAAGTCACGGAAATAAATTTAGATTTAAAAGATTAGTACATTTAATGAACTTGCTTTTTGAATTCAGAACGCAAATATTGGAACCAATATGATCCAACATTGTTGGCCGAAGGCACGTTTTGCCTGGCAACAGTGTTTGCTTTCTTCCGGCTCATGTTCCTGTGCCAACTGAACTACCATCTTGGGCCGCTGCAGGTATGCGCATTTTACATTTAAACGTCGTAGATATCGGCTCCACAAGAATGCCCTCGTTAGTAAATCTCTTCTTCTTCTTTGGTAGTACAGGTTTAGAACGATAGATTCGGAATAGGTACATTTCTATATCACCGCGGACGAATGCACGAGTAACAATTGCATTACATGACCTATTTATTAAACTATTTTGTATTTTATACTGACCACTATATAGTGGTCAGTATACCCGCCTGTAAGGCGGGAGACCGGGGTTCGATTCCCCGCCGGAGAGCCAGGGAAAAGGGCGTGAGTGTGTGTACGTGTGTATGTATTTTGTATTTTGTAGCCACGCTAACTTGAACACAGTATTGGCAAAGATTTGCCGTGCTAATATAATAAAAACGAAAATGTGTTTGTCTGTTTGTTTCTTTGTTATTTTTCACACTTCAGCTGTTGAGCCAATGGTTTTTAAATTTGGCGGAGTCGTAGATATAGAGTTGCCAGCATTTTTTTCAGGATAAGTTATAAACATGTAAGACACTATCGTAGAATAATATAAAAAATATAATATTAAAAAAAAATTAAAAAAAACATAGAAGGGTGTGTATTCGTGCACTTGGCATCAGTGAAAATATAAAGTGCGTTTATAAATTTTACAAAATAAGGGTTTTACTCATAATTAATTTTGATGTCGTTTTGATGTTGTTTAAGATTAATCAATCTGTTTTGCGACAAAAACAGATTGATCCATCTTACTAGAGTATAATATTTTTCTGAACGATACATTTATTTGTTCGATTACGCAGTACGCAAACCCGATATACATTACAATACTGTATATTAATATGGTTGGCGACTCCAGGTGGATATGATATCAAGGATGATCAGTATCTACCTTCATCTATATCTACCTTCCGGCCAAAATTAAAGATGTTTTATGGTCTCTGCTACAACTTATCTTCATCATCATAAATTATTAAAAGTGAAACTGCGGGTTTCAAACAATCCACAAAACATAAATAAGGAAAACAAACTAAAATTCTTACTTGCAGGTGTCGTTGGGCAAAATGACAATTGATATTTACAAGTATATAATAGTATTCACTATAATAATAAGTGCATTCGCTGCTGGCCTCGCGCGCTTCTACCAGTACTATGACGGTATGGTGTACGAGGATCAATTCGGTATGAAGACAGTGCAGGTAAGCCGAATCGAATGCAGTCAAACGCAGTCTGTCCAATTTGAAGGTAATTTCGCCCGACCTGTGCGGCTGTGGCTCCGTGGCGCCGCCATAATATTAGAATCACTCCCTGTCTTCACGTGGGTGCTGTGAGAACCAGTTGAGGGGTGTACTGTGATAATGGGCAGCAACGTTATTCTGTTATTCAATCAAAATCTACTGCGATCTCCAAAACGCCTGCCCACGCGGTGATTATAAGAAATGCCTCTTTCTTTAAGGAAGACGCTGAAGTCCAGCAGTGCACTTCCTCAGGCTGATGGTGACGATAATGAACCGCTCAACCTGGAAACTATCAGGTTCGCAAAATCGAAATCTTTAATATTANACAGTGCACTTCCTTCTGATGGTGACGATAATGAACCGCTCAACCTGGAAACTATCAGGTTCGCAAAATCGAAATCTTTAATATTATCACGTCGGGGTCACCTTGATTATTTTTGCACAAGTGCCAAAAAAAATTAAGGTCACCCCTTAAATTTTTTTGGCACTTGTGTATTTATATAGGGGGGAATCGCCAGTTAATTAAAAGATTATTTAAAAACTAGTTTTTTGTTGGTTTTCCGCTACATGTGAAATCCCGACACAATCATATATAGATTTATATAAAAAGTCATATGACCACTTGACCTCTCGTACCTTAACGGCGGCTACTAAAAGAAGAATCAAGCTGTATCTTTAAATGTACCGGACTAATTTTAATGAAACATGCCGCAGTATTTAAGCCAGAATAATATCATGTAAAACTGTAACGGCTTAAACAAAACCTATCCGTTGGTTTTTGCTTTATAAGATACGGAATCCTAAAGACAAATCTGTGTGACCTGATCAAGACCCCACTTAGATTTCTGCGAACCTGCAATTTAGAATATCTTACCCAGCAAACAACAATTTGACCCTAGATAACATCGCACGTAACGGTTCTCAAAAACTCAGTCATAACTTATCTATGTGATGTGACCGCAATAAAACGGAAGCCTAGAGAGCATGTTACTGAAATACGAAATTGTACATTACTTATGTATATATTATGTTCAATTGACCCTAGCATTTATTCCGAACTAAGTCAAGTGCTGTTAGTTGCTGAGGATGCTGCTGTGGGCAGGGTTCAATAAACTAATTGTCCCTAAAGCCCCCACAATTCCTGCTGCGTCTAATATCGTTGTGTTATACTAACCTGGACACACAATTTTATGTGTCTTCCAAAACATGGCGAAGCAATAAGCATGTTAGGATTATGTTCGACCTGAGTTCGAACCTCTGAGATTAACATTTTAGCTGCTGTTTACGTGCCAACGCGTGATGTGGTGCTTTAAGAAACCATTTATGTGCCTTATGATATTAGTTTACCACATAATATAACTCTTCAATCATATTAGTAATAATAAGTAAATGGCCTTCCGGGAAAACCCATTTCTACGGCGAGGAAATGTCTGTGAATACATCCTCATGCAGCCGGCCTTGAATATGCTAAGATCCAAATGTTGGCCATGTACACTACACTCCGTACACTACTCCGTACACCACAACAATTACTATACTTTCTATAATAAAGTCCAGTCCGCAATTACCCGAGACAGTACGTATACTATTTTTTTTTTCAGATCTTCTCTAATCGTCTATGAATAACATAGGCCACTTACTATCAGGTAGGATAGCATGATCATCTATGATTTACATGATATAAAATTATTATTGATAGCGAAAATTTAAGCAAATTTTCAATACATATAATTGTAAACTTCAGATTTTGTGTTCTTTCAATCTGGAAAATTCTAACTGACATCATCATCCCAAAAAAAAGAACAACGCCTTTAATCAGATTGACCAAAACTAAAACAAGTATTGCCATAATTATATACGATCATATCCCCTACACAATAAGGTGATAAGCATTTTGTTTAATAAGCCGAATTCCGAACTAGTTTCTCTACTGTTGACTTTCAAACATCATAAATAATAAGTACTCTTTGCTATAGATATGTCGTTAAAAATATTTGCAGGAAAAGCGTTGTAAGTACAACCGGCCCATGTGTATGAGTATAAGTTGGCTAAAGTTACCAGCGAGGTGGTCGTAATAACAGAAGTTAACAAAAAATCTTAAATCAATAATTCGGCAACATTATATAGTAGTGTATCGTAATCAAACGAGAGCGGGCAGTTAATAATTATTACTGTCCACTGTTGACCATCTTGTGTAAATTGCACGTTATCACTAGCGATTATGTAATACAAAATTCTTATCATCTACATCTAGTTTTACTCCTCAGTTATGGCACAACAAAACGTTAACTTTATAACGGCAATCATCTACGACCTCTATACTACACTGTAGGCGTTTTAAGTTTAAAGTTCAAGTTATTCACTACCTAGTCTCGATTCAAATGTGCACTCCAGTTTACTCAAAGTTGCCTACCGACGAAGTCATTAACCTAATACTGATGCACGTACTGAGTTTGTCATTTAATTAGTAGTTCGCATTATCTGCAACTTATTTCACGGTTCATTGCAACTTACAAAGAAAGCTTTAACGTTACCTGGCTTTACTGTTATTAAAAAAAAAAGAATGCTCTTCCCATAACACTTACATTGGTCCCCATTTTCAGAACATGATCAGAATATTTTATTTTAATGCAATATGGTTATGTTACACATATACATATACATATTTCACAGTAAATATACGCTACTAAAAATGAGTATTTATTCAATGTACACTAAGACCTTGTCCGCAAATATTTTCTGGCAAAAGCGCTCTCCGAAAAGTCATGAATACAAGAAACAGACAAGGGACAAGCAGGACAGCAGAAAGCAGACAGCGAAGGGGCGCAACGTGATTGAATATCTTAACAACAGAAGTAGTCAATTTTGTTAATACAAATAATTTTCTCATTTTTAAATGACAGCGTTTATGTTATTTTAGAAATAAATTGTTATTATTTATATATCCAAATTATTACCAGTCTATGAAATATTTTTATGTTGAGGTAGTTGATAACCACTGGAGTGGACTAAGCGTGAACTGATATATAGAGAATACCAGATGTTGAAAATTATCAAATCAAGGTTTCTAATCGAAATGACAGTGTCCAGGGTGCATCACGTGAAGGTTATCTCAATCTTAGTCCTATCTCTGCAGATCTAGCGCACGATTTGCTGGACTAAAGTGATGTGCCTACGCATCGCTCAGCCAAGTGGCTCGTTTAGCACACACCACTTTACATACGTAAATTAAGATGGCAGGTGACGTTCGCACTTCTACCGCCCTCTTTACCTACCATATATATATCTAGACATTATTAGGAGGGAATAAGTTAGGCAAGCGGCTTGTTGTTCGCACCTGAAAATTTTATAAAACCAGAGAGTTTATTTGCAAAAGATGATTTCTAAAATAGTTTTAAATTTTTATTCGTGTAAGTTTAATATTTTTTCTTCAAGGTTTCCTCATTCACAAGCTTGACGGATACATTGAACACGTTATTTTGGGCGCTCTTCTGCATGGCACCGTTGGAGAGTGGGGACGTTGTTTTAGAAAATACGAGATATTCGCGAGGTATAGAGAAAGCTTTTGAAAACCGGCACTCTTTTACCGAACGCATTGGCTACTTCTGCTTTGGATGTTAGTATTATTAATATTATTTAATGTTACGTATCTTCATAATCATACTTATAAGACCTTCTGTATAAAAATACCAACAAAACAAAATGAACTAACTTACATAAGGCACCACTGATAGAGGATAGAATAGATTTAGTTTTCATATAACGTATGAGAATCTTCTCTCGAATAAACAATAATAAAATACCAAAGTTTTATTAATTAGAATCCCATTTTATAATTCTGTTTAAGGCATACAATTATCTGATATTATCTACTAAACACGTTCTGTTAAAAGATTATTTATGAGAATAACTAGTGTCTGGTTGATTTTAATTAAAATACCTAAAAACTAAACTATTTAAAGAAAAAAGAAATAATAAATTTATTATCCTTTATGAGGTCCAACTGTGTTCATTAAAGGAACAACTCTACGGAATTCAATAAAAATTATATGTTCCCTAGAGATATACTAATTACGATATAATAACAGGTTTCGAAGTCATATCTGTGATCGTCGTGCTGAATATGCTCATAGCAACAATGTCCAATACTTTTCAACGGGTTACAGACAATGTGGACATAGAGTGGACTTTCGGAAAGACTGAAGTAGGTACCATTATTTAGTGCTGTATAAATGTATTTGTGATGTAAATAAAAAGAAAAATCCGAACGGAGTTATTTTTAAAGAACCAAGATCAGCGGTAAGGATTAGCAAGTTGGCGAACATGAACTCGTAAGCGCAACGTGGGTAGATGAGGCTACCCACCCGTTTGACCGACAACCTAGAGAGTTGCGGGCAAATATTTAATGTAAAAGGCCAAAACACCGTAGTGGCATTCTATAGGGAGTGGTCTATCATTATCATCATGTTTGTAGTCTATCCAGGCCATCGAGATATTTTTCCTCGTTCATTCAGCTTGTTGACAAATTGACACATCAATCAGAAGTCAATCTCTCGTACCCCGTGAACTGACGCATGGATGTATTCTGAATGGGCGCCAGAATGTTGGTCGATATGAGGTGGTTATTATTATATTATCATGATTATCGTCATCCTACTGAAGTCTGAACATGAGACTCCTCCTTAAAAGGAGAGATTTGCCATAATCTACACGCTTGGCAAGCGTTTTGGAAATCGCACTAGATTTTGATTAGATAGTATGATAACGCTGCTACTCATTATTCCGGTACATCCCTTAGCTAGTTCTCACAGCATACACGGAAAGAGATGGAGTGACGGTATTTTGATGCCGGCAGCACACAGCAATAAATGTGATCTATGTCCAGCAATAAATATTTTCAAGTTGTTATCCTTGATGCGAATGATATTTTCAAAA
Source organism: Thaumetopoea pityocampa (assembly GCA_017165845.1). NCBI lineage: Eukaryota > Metazoa > Arthropoda > Insecta > Lepidoptera > Notodontidae > Thaumetopoea > Thaumetopoea pityocampa. Next base: position 2,473 of record WUAW01019868.1, on the reverse strand, counting down.
TTTCAATCTTGATACATTCTAGCAATAAGGTTAAAAAGGTGTAACGAGTGCCTTGAAGAAAGTGAGGTGCGAATACCTTTCGTAAGCATGATGGTGCTCCGAGGAAAGATAAACCTGACGTCTACCTCATGCTGCCTTGAACTGACCAGTTGCTATAAAATATTTGTTATCTTATCATTTATTCATACGTCAGCCATAATTTCAATGTCGGAAAAATAGAGGTGATAGAATACGAAAGAACAAATGTACCTACTTAAATAATAATTGGTTCATCATTATTAACCCTTGGAAGTTCATTTCTGGACATGGCCCTTCCCTACAAAAAGGGAGGAATTTTCCATTATTTCCACGCTTAACAGGCATATTAGAAATCGCAGCAGAAATCGACAGAAAGAACAGCAGAATCGCAAGAGCTTTATCGTATGATAGCGCTACTGCTCATTATCCTGATACAACTGCTTCTATTAACACCCACGACAAGATATGAAGAGACGCTTGTAATATGTTAGGGCTAAACAGCAAATAACAATAATGGTATTTTTATAAAAAACTAGGTTAGGGAAGTAGGTATGTCGCGGGTTCAGACGCTATCTGACGTCTTCCCCGTAACCTCTACAATCCTAGGAGAATTAGCACCAATACCCACTGTTTTACGTGCCTTAATCACAGAGGTCTTTAGACAGGGAGGTCAGGTCTAAACTAGATGTTAAAAAGGTTAACTCATCTAACGCAAAACCATTACTGAAGCGCTGCTTAACTCGGAGATCAGCTGACTACGCTACGACCTACTCTGGGTCTTTTGTTTTTGGGTCGCTGGTTTTAGTCTGTAAACAAACTAGGGTTGCTTTTGGATAAAAAATATAACATTAATAAGCTATAGAAATGCATCGTGAGTGAATAAAATTATCACTTTCAGGTGTACATCGACTATATGTTGCAAACTACTTTACCCTCGCCATACAACATGATACCCACGGCTACCGGGATAAGCAACGTGGTTGAGTGGATTGTCACCAAAATCTCCAAACCCAAGGGGATCTACGCGCGCTGGTCTCCTGCCCACTGCTGTTATATTGTACGTTGGACGCGTAACAATTTTGTAGATTTTGAGATTGAACATTTTTGGATATACTTAAAAGTTAAAAGGTTGTCTTATATCCACAAGGACGTGGCTTAAACATGGGCTCATATCTATGGATTTTTAAAAATCTATGTATAAATTTTATCTGTATTATGATCACTTGCTTTTTGTAAAGAAGAAATGTGGGGACAGGGTTGGCGCTATGTCACGTCTAAAACACCTTTTAGAAATATGGGTGTACTACGTACCTACGGCCATACGGCATCTGCCTACGGCCGGGATAATAGACGTGAATGTAAATAACAATATTTTAGATTCAAAAAGTGATCTCGGTTATTCTATCGCAGCCAATGTATGCATCTCAATATTACTGCACTCTAATGGTGAGATACCAACCAATGGGCCGCTACTGCACCACAACGTCCGCAACGAAATATACGACACAAGTGTATCTCGAACCTCGGTGGGCGTGAACATTGCAAATGAATGAATGCGTGCGCAAGGTAATACACGCATTAAATATATGTCTTGGATTACCAACATATTGGTACAACACGTTGGTATTCTCAACTTGATAACCTAATATATCAAATAATATACTTAGTGCGTGTATTGTCTTGCGTGTGCAATTTATAATGTTCACAAAGTCCACGCGCTCTATTCAAAATGTGTTTGTGCCCTAACAGAAGACAAACGTTTGTCGCAATTTTTTGACTCTAGTGCACCTATGGCAACATAACATGTTAAATAATAAGTATTTCCTTATACAAGTGCTGCATGCAATTTCAATAAATTCCATTTTTAGGCTATGGATACATTTGGGTCAACAATTTGCACAAACGTTTATGATCAGTTTCAGCTCAATAATATTTTGTATAGAACGGTCACGTAATTTGCGGCGTTTCAGGCACCGACTCATTCAGTCACCGCCGAATGTGCATACAATTCGACCCAATTGACGGCAATTTGCCACAGTTGGCCGCACACATTTTTTTTTCCTTTGCAATAAACTGTTTACGTAGTGCGTCCGCATCTTAAGTGTGAATACTTCAGTAGGTACTTAACGCATTATTTTTAACACTAAATAAAGGCAAACGAGCAAATGGCAATTCTTGGCGTTATTTGTACCGGCCTTCCTGCTCAATTCAAACCGCTTACTTGATCTTCAGTACATGTATTAAATATAAAAACAATATATATATAAAATACATATATTTAGAGAATGGAGGGCGCGCGATA
>WUAW01019867.1:16374-28412 GCA_017165845.1 Thaumetopoea pityocampa | reverse complement strand
CGTTTTTGCATTTTTAGGTAAGTACTTAATATTATACCTATTAAACGTAATTTAATAATTAACTTCTTACGCAACTTATAAGCGACGGATGCGAGAGTGCGAGGCGCGTGGTAGCTACCGCAAACTGGTTTGTTCCGAATTTAGTAACTGTGTGTAACAACACTACTACAAATGCAAAAACGTTTCCAAACTGATTAATCTGTAATATTTATTATTATTACGCTATAAATAAAATTTATAGAAGTAAGAATAAATAGGAGTTCGTTAATGACGCTCGCAGAATCAATTAAGGGCATTATCCAGGCCATAGCGTATTATTTCCGCGTCACTCTTTCACTGAACCGTTAATTGGATTTTGTCAATAATCACCGACGATTATTAAACTGGACTGGACTGTTAGAGGTATGATTTAATTAACTGTTATTTTGTCCGTTATCGATATGCGTGATAAATTTACGAATAATTTGGAGTCGAAAATACCTTGTATTTTAAATTCGGCTCTTTCATCATCATCGTCATTGGTCATGTAAGTACACTTCTGGGCATGGGCCTTCTCTTTGAAAAAGAGTGACTTTCTATAATCTCCATACTTGGCAGGAATCTTGGAGATTGTAATAGATTTTGACTAAATAACAGGATAACGCTTAACTGGCTCTTACAGCAACCACAAATTATAAAGTGAAGCATTTGTGCCGGCAACACACAGTAAAAAAGTTAAAGCAACAACATGTAAAAAGAAACTTCAATAAACAGTAAAAATGTTAAGAGCAACTAAAAACAAATTTTGAATTATAGAACAAAGCTCCAGTTACACAGTCAAACTGGCTGTCGGACAGACGTCTATGCGAAGGTTATAAAATTTTAATCGCAATACATAAAAAATCTTAGGAATTCTCTTTGTAATGAATTGTTTCATTCTTCGATAGTCAAGTTCATAGAGAGCCTTGAGTTTTTAAGATTAGAAGTTTATACGCCAATAAGAAACGAACCAAAAAAAAACCTTTGAATAAAACCAAAGTAACAAAAGAAAAAACACTTCACAAAAGATTTATCGAAATGACAACTAGGAAAAGTAACATCCAATTTAAATAAAATAAAAAGCCAAATGTGTACAGAGACGAAGGAGACAAAACAACACACATGCCAATTTTGTACTTACATAATACCTCCAACTGTATATCTCATTGAAGTACGTTTCCGGCTGATTGCGTTAAAGAAAACAATTTTGATATTAAAATACAGTATTATAAAAAATACACAATGAAAATTATATTTAATCGACTTAATTAGGCAAGATTTTTTAAATCATAGTTATAAACTACAGTAGTTTAACGATGAGGTATAATTTTATAAAGGAATAAAATAAAGAAGAGAAATAAATTCCGTAAATTTCAGAGTCATAAGAGACAGAGACGACTGTCGTGTGGATTTTAGTGGGAGCATGACTTATATGATCGCTTTCGTGTCTTCAGCTTTTAAAAATGCGTTCAGGTATTTTCCAAATGCCAAAAAAGATGAAAGCATCATACCGTTTAACAGAACAGTGTTTGGAATGTGCTTAGCACTTCAAACATAATTCTGCTACCGTTTGGCAAAAAGTATATTGCATACCTACCCAAACTTGTACAATACCACTGGTAAAGCTTTTTATTTATTTTATTATCGTGTACAAAATCAAATACAAAGAATAATTCTTCTAACATTAGGAAACCACTAAGGTTTATGTTAGAGCTAGAATGTGTCTAGACACTATCATGTTTTATTATGCAAAAATATTTGATTTACGTTTAATATCTTAGATCGGCAAGTAATTCGTTAATAAGTCGTGGAACCGCGTGAGCAGATGTTCGTTTGCCGCAGTAATTAATTTCGCAAGCAGTATGTGTACAAATCTTTTTGAGCGACCGCCTGAGTAAGGGATAATTAATTTCAATCCAAATTATCTATAGGCAACTAAAAATATTTAAATTGTAAATTGACAGATATTTTACAATATTAACATATGTTATAACTTCCACAGTTATCCTTTTAACTACATTTTCTCTTATGAAAAATTATCTAATTAAAATGAACAATAATTATTTATTTTGTTCAATAATGATGTTTTTCCAAACGAATCTCAAATTAATGTATTCTGTGACGAAATTGTACTGGACGATGTTATATTTTCTGTGTTACTAAACAATATTTTTACGCAAAATTAAACATAAGCAGAATACTAAAAAGCGAATGATATTAAAAGGGCAGCCCTTTTGGCGGTACAGCGTGATTCAAAAGAAATATATGACGGCCCCCAAAGGGATAAGAAAAATCTTTTTTGTTCCGTTCCGTACCACTCTATTCGGAATGTAATTGGCCTGGAAATATTCGAAGTTCTTTTGCCGTTATTACTCGTGGTTTACTTGTTGTGTATGTTAAACAACTTGGAAGTTTTCTTTACGTTAGTTTTCTAAGGACTTTACATAACGCAAACGTATCTCGACATCATCATTAGTCCACTGCTGAAAGAGGGCCTCTTCCTCAGAGAAATTTGCTATCATCTCCATGACTGACCAGGAATCTTGGAGATCGCGGTAGATTTTAATTGAATAACAGGATAACTAATAGAATACTGCCCGTTATCCTGGTACATTCGTTAGCTGGTTCTCATAGGAACCACAAGAAATGACGGAGAGACCCTATTATTATTCCGACGCCACATAGCACTCTTGAAATAATAAATAGGAAAAAATCTAGTCTGTTTGAAACTTTACGCAAAAACCAGCTAGTGGTAGATTTTGATCACGCTATTCCAGTATTAAGCACACTATTTCAATTTAAATATTACTGCATGTTTTATCAAAATTGGTCAAGTAGGACTGAGGATACAACCTAATTGATCTCCGTTACAGTAGCCGCCATTGTAGTACGAGAGCTCAAGTAAAAATGGTTAGTAGATTTTTTTTGTAAATATACATTTATTTGGGGATTTTTCATTTAGCGCGAAAACGAAAGCAAAACCTAGTATGAAAATAAATCTAATTATCAGAAAACATAATGAAACCTTATAACTAATATTACCAAATGTAAAACATTTTTTTTCTTATATACAAATGGCTGAAAATTATGTGATTTGGTGATTAGCCCTATAAATAATACCATCAACATGTTGTTTCATGTTGCTGTAAAGAATTTATCTAATCATCATCATTATAATTATTAGCCCGTAGAAGTCCACTAGTGGGCATAGGTCTCCTTCTCATAAAGAAGGGATTTGCCATAATCACCATGCTTGGCGGGCGTACTGGAGATCGCAGTAGACTGTGATTGAATAGCAGGACAACGCTGCTGCCCATTATCCTTACCTCATCATCATACATCGTACATACCTTAGCTAGTTTTCACAACATCCACGGGAATAAATTGAGTGACGCTATTATTATGCCGGCGCCACACAGCGACATTTCTAGTATATTACCAAAAATACTAGATTAAGCTACACAAAAAATTAACGTATCCTTTTATATAAAAAAAAATATATTTTTAAACTGAAAAAGCTAATATTATTAAACTTAAAAAGCTAAAAAAATATGTCATTCCGTACCTTGTAATTGTAAACAAATATGCCGCTATGTCCTGGTGCCATCGGGTTGTCGTTTTTATCACCGATGACCACATGAAGGATGGATACTCCAGTCAGCCGGGGAGTTCCGGAATCCGTGATAGCCACTGGTATCCTGTACTCTTTGCGCTGCTCTCTATCGAACGAAACCAATGTCGATAGGATATTTCCTGTAAAAAGTTGTGGAAATGTAACAAAGACTAAATAAACAGCAACTTTGGTTTAAAATTAAATATTACAACTTCACATATCAGGGATTTATGTAAACTGAAATCGTGTATATTAGTGGAAAGTCACACACCTCAATCATTCACAGAGAAAAATTACGTAGATAACAGATACTTTAACTTTATTCCTAAAAGGTGCCCTTGTACAACCCCCCCCCCCCCCCCCCCAGGTAAAGCTGAAGTGCACTTAGTACGCTCCACCTGTACCATATTTGATGCCTTAAAGACCATATGCGGCTATTAACAATTCTCATTTCGAAAAAAAAAAGAAAAATATAGAACTTTCTTTAGGAAACGACTTTGTAGCTTTCCCAAAGAATAGTCAGATATAATAGAGCACGAAATAAGAGCCAATTATCATAAAATATAAGAGAAAATAGAGTTACGAGACAAATTTCTCAAAAACAGGAATAATTAACACAAGACAATAGAAGAAATGGATGGCGAAACTACTTTTAATATTTCAATATTTAAAGCTGATAAAGAACAAACAAAGTCGCACTGCAGCGATCTGATGTTCTAAACTTCTCAGTTGTAAGAACAGAGGCCAGCAGTATCTGTACCGCAACTCAGTCGTCTGACATGACACATGATCGAACAAATTTGAATTTTGGATTTAAAACCCTAAGACAAAGCAAAAATTTTAATTTTACAATTTTTGATATAAACTAGACCAATATCAAAATCAATACTGCGTTAGCTATTATTTCTAAGCAGATTTTAGATGTTTTATAAGCGGTAGGCATGCATCCCAAAAATCTGGACAAAATAGTGAATGTTACATATAAACCCTATTTAATCTATCGTTTTATTTATATTTGTGTCCAAATTAGAGGGGAATCAGGAACGCGTAAATCGGAACACCTGGCAATACTAGTCTAGCCGTTCTGAGAGAGATTTGTTTTGGCAGCCGGCAGAGCGACGCAACACCTGAAATTTTATTACTTACAGAAGTTTGTTATGATGTTTATTAAATAAATCTAGAGTTGTCTGGTTGAATAACAATAAAGAATAATATTGAAAGGTTGGAATAAAATTGTGACATGTGTGTCTGTGTGAATTCGCCTTGTCAACGTAGATCCTTGGATTGATGTCAAAAGCACAAAAAAGAATAATAATAATAGATTTGTCAATTGTAATAATAGAGAGTTATCAGAAAAATTATAATAATACACTGGCATTTTATTGCCAAATTAAAGATATATTAAATGTATAATTACTGTGGAGCCTAAAATAATAAGTATCTGGAGCCGTAAAACAAATTAATAAAAAAGGTTCAAATAATTCAATACTGTGTATTTTTTGGAAAATATATTATGCTCTACAGGTATAAAAACGACTCTTAAGGTGCATTACAGCTTTCTGACAGCCTTATGAGTCGCTGACATTGACTAGACTCTTCACATCTAGATGTTTCACTTATTTGTTTTTTCCTCAGAACATAAAATAACGTGTCAACTTAGAATCAATATAAATGTTCGATACGAGCTTTGTAATTCAAACCGAAAACATGATCAAACTTTTAATGTTATGCCAACTTTTAATTGGCTTCCCGAGGAAAGTCGAAAAGTTTCATTTTGATGTCAAAAGTCGGCGACAGGTGACATTCAAACGGGTTTTGCGGCCGAAATGACACGCGAGAGGGAAAATATTTTTGGGGTTCCGTAATAAATCTTTAAAAGAATTCGTAGCATATATAATTTGGAAATAATTCTCATTCGGACTTGATGTCCGTGAAGAGACAATTAAAATCCAAGAAAGTCGATTAAGTTCTTTGGTTGAGTAAGTACTGTTAGAGATAGCATTGCAATAGAAGATGCCTTAATTTGTATATTATATGCCTTTCGTGCACCAGAACTAAGCTAAGTTTCAGATTTAAGCGCTGATGCGCTGGTTAGATTTTGTTTAAGAGATGGGACCCATTACTACAATACTACTGGATCGGGAAAATACATAGAAGAAAATTAGTTTAATGATCGGATCCTGCCTGTTACAACAGAATTAAAAATCTCGAGCATAAGATTCATCAATTCAGTGTGATGTAGGATCTACAACTATATAGTAAGTGTTTTCTTATAAACTTCGTCTTGTGCGAAGATTATCGCGACTTGAACAGAATCTGCAATTAGTAAAGGGGATGTGGTTCGTGGAACAATCTCTGACAGCCAACAGCTGATTGATATAATATGCATCTATCTTAACAAAATTGTCTGCACATGTGTATATGCCTATTTCATATTAAATATTTATTTATATAAACCTCGTACACATAACATCTAAAAAAGGACTTAATTACCTTGAATGAGAATGCCTTAAATTCTCGACCAATCTATAAATATTTTAGTAGTTAACATCACACTCTGATTAAGGTAGGGATTGTCTGTTCTGTGACTGCTCCTATACGGAATGTCATAACTTTTGTGGATTTATAATCAGTTTGTTTATTTTCAGTATTTTAATTATAAAGTAATTTATAACTTTTTGTACTCTATTTCACTGTTGAGCCAACCATTAAAACATTAAAGTTTTAGATACTTTGTATCATAATTTAGCTACTGTTCTTGCATCGTCAGTTACTAAACTCAAGTCAATCTTTGTCCAAGTGTCTCAGCTATTGGAGAGTTGAGGAAATGGTTTGAGACGGAACTCCACAAACGCACCTGCTCTGATGCACAAAATCTCATTTTATCTAATCCCAACAGTGACCGACCTGAGAACACCATTGATTTAGTAATGATATACTAAGCTAATATACTTCGTTAAAGCTGGTTTTCTAAAACGCTTAGTCTTTTAATAACAGGCGAGCGTATTTGGTTCTTGACGTTCAAGTATATTTTAACCATGACTCTCTTTAACAAAATACAGCACCTATACAAATTTACTTAAACGCCAAGTTTAAAGGGGATAGAACCAAAATTGAATTGACACTTTCCAAACTGAGTTAGAGTTAGGTTGGTCGCGCCATTTATTGCATGTTAACTACACTAATTGATTGAAACTCGATTTTGGGCGTTACTCGGAAAATTTTCAAGTATCAAATAGGGCCTAAGTCGGAACCGGAACTGCTCAGATAACGGATGGAAGTTTGTTTATATGGTTCAACGTAATTAGTGTTTTAAGGAAGTATTGCGAGTTGCAATAAAGATCAAAGATGAACGCGAATATACGAATAATTACATTCTGTTCAATTATTAAGTAACATCGAGTTAATTTGATTCACGTCACTTAACTTGATCATTAGAACCTAGAAATCTACTGCTGAATATAGGCATCCTGCTTTATAAAGCACTCCTTTATATTCGCAACAGATGTTTATTTAACCGCAAGAGAATACTGCTGCTCTTTACATAAGCGTACCTTTCAGCTGCTATTTGTCTCATGCACTGGACAGGGAGTTTCTATTATTATGCGGGTGCTACACAATGATCTTGTCATCTCGCAGTATATATTATTTTACTGATATTATAAAATAGTTAACTTTTATGCTGGTATGAAATAATCTCTGGATACTGATCTCCTAGAACTTATATGAATAAACTTGTACGTAGTGCAACCCTTTAAGAGTAGGTGATACATAATATACGAGTATATCCAGTATGATGAAATCTTACCTTGTATATGGAACTTGGAGCGTGTGTCGAAAGATGCAGACTCGTTCAGGGCAAATGTGAAGGGTGGTCCGTTTTCTGCTGAGTCATAGTCCTTGGCAGTCAGGATGACCACCTGACCCGGCGGCTCGTTCTCATACCAAATCACTGGTTGTGTCTATTGCGAAGAAAGGTGAAATGATACTGTTAGCCATTATACACACATTATAGATGCAGATGAGATACTAACCACACAAAAGTGAAGGGCTGAAAGTACCTTACTTAGAATAATAAAACTTAACACATTCACTGCCGGGCGAAAAACAGGTGCTTGTGCGAATATAACCGGACAAATTTGACGAATTTACTGGGGTTTGGGAAGAAGCTAATGAAAACTAAACTAAAAATGATATGATATACATAATTCAAAAAGCACGTATTAATCCACTTGTAATAAAATTAGACAATTTATAACGTTTATTTGATTAATTTAAATCTCAGGAACCAAAAATTTTTTGTTAAATTTAGTCGCTCGGATACGAGTGAGCGATACTTTTACAACGGTACCACCTTACTCGGATCTGTGACAGACAGTGAATGTGTTAACTCTGGTCCACTTCAAGTTACCACTGTTATAGAATGTTTCGCATGGTTAAATCCACTTAAGAACTCTTATACTGTAATCAGTTGTGTTAATACATTTAATCATCATCATCATCATATCAGCCCACAGACGTCCACTGCTGGACCGTATCATCAGTATTAAAAATATGTATAAACCTTTATTTTAACAATTTTTTTCCTAAGCCGAAAGACAAGTGTGGATCGACCACCAACTAGGTGGTCCGATGACCTTATTAGTCACGGCCAATTGGCGATGACCGAAGAAACGAGAAGTCCAGCAGTAGAAATTTGTTGGTTGAGATAATGATGAACTATTTTCTTATTCAATAAAATGGTTAAAAATTGTCGATCGTTTGCTATTCAGTATCATATTGCAACAATTTAGTTAATATAATTTGTCTTCAAGGACCATCATTTGGTCCCTTATTCTATAAAAAAGTATTGATGTCTTTTTCTAAAATAAAAAAACATAAAATCTAATGTGTAAACTTAATGCGAAACGATCACGGAAATCCCAAAACGTTTCATCTCGCACACACGCCGCTTTATTCCGTCGCTTGTTCTAGAGCTCCCTAGGCGACCATTTAGCTCAACGAAATGGAAATTAAGAACCCCTTTTCGAAATCGAGGACCAAAGGATCCGATTTCACTAAATAAGAAATAGAACACCCATAGGTGGATTTGCATAAAAAATTGACATGTCGGCTTACCCAATCCGATGCCCAAAGTTACTTTACCTTTTAGTATGATTATTTTGTATATAGGAGAATTCGGTATAACTTTTTTATTCGGATGTTTGGGTTTGGAAATCGGAAAGTACTACCAGTGAGTGTTCGGTAGCCGATAACGGTAATTTGGAGCAAAAGTGATTTATCGTGGAATCTAAACTTGAGTGAAGCTAATACTGACTCTATCAAAATATAACGCTGTTTGAGATTTATAATAAGTAAAGCGGCAGATTTACGTTTTGAATTATGTATTATCGCAAAATCAGAATGGCATACATTCTTATAAACTTGTTTGCATTCTCTCTCTCTTGCTCTGTCTATTATATCACTATCCCGACCTTTTGCGTCAAGATCTTCTGTTTTCTTACAAAAAATGCGACTGTTGGTCAGGTTAAGTCGGTATGACCGATTTCCATCTAACGTCATTCCCGTTAGCCCTCACAATTCTTGCTAACACTGATCGTGTTGTTGAAACACCAACCGAAATACGGAGAAATGATATTCTCATAATAATATCTTAATTGTGCCAGCCGGGGATCTAATTTGAGACCTTTCAATTACAGGATATGAAATGAGGCATTATCTATCACGTAACTATAACTCGACACTTGCTCGCATTATATGTGACTATATCTAAATATACAGATCTTATTATGAAGAAATAAGCTTCTTTCGTCTTTGGCTTTCACATTTTAAAATAATTTTAACATTTAAATGGTGTTAAAATCTGACCATTAAAAAGCCAATAATAAATTTCTAAAGTGAAAAAAAAAATTCTTTTGAAAGAGATATAAAATACTGCCTAAATAGATTTTTTTGAACTTAAAACATATCGGCATCTTCGCCAAGGCTGTTTCGAATAACGCATCAAAATTACTTTTTACGATGCCTTCACTTATCTGTAGCCAGCTACCGTAAGATGTTATGCGAATTCGTGCACACTTATCGGATGATCACCCTTGAAGGGCTGGTCTTGCGCTCGCCTGAAGTCAGTTACATAAATACAAAACCTCATACAAAGCTTTACAAATTGCTTTTTCAATGTTTGCGGTATTATTTGAACTTAAATACCTACTGGCAAAACAAATATTGCGGGTTGATTTATAATGACTGTAGATGATGACTTAGTATTAAAAAATCTAAAGATGTGACTGGCCCTCTGTCAGCGACTTTACCCGCATTGATTATAAATTGTTTTTTTTTTAAATTCAAATTTAGTGTATCTATATATTATTAAAAAATTATAAAATTTCATTGTCTTTGCGTCTGTTTATTTGTTCCAGCTTCACGCAAAAACCAGCTGGTAGATTTTAGTTACACTGTCGCAGTCTTAAAAGTACTATTCCAACTTAAATACATCATGTTCATCAAAATTGGTCAAACAGAACTGAAGACACTACCTGATATCCATTTCAGTAGCCGCCATAGTATGGGAGCTCAAGTAAAAATGGTTGTGTGACTTTTTTTATTTTATTCGGGATTTTTCACTTAGTAACAAAATCAACATTCACGCGGGTGGAGTCGCGGGCAAAAAATAGTCTATCTATCTATACTATTATAAAATTGTTAAATGTCAAATTCTCAAAAATCAAAGATATTTAAAAACAAACTACTCAGATCGACTAATTCAGAGCTTCTGAAACAGAATCCGTCGATGTTTGTTTGTTTGTTCGGGCTTTATCCAAAAAGCAGCGGATAGATATTGGTTAAACTATTAGTCTTAAAGGTACTATTCCGACTTAATTAATGCGGCATGTTTCATTAAAATCGATCCGGTAGAATTGAAGATACAGCTTGATCCCTGTTTTAGTACCCGCCGCTTAGGTACGAGAGGTCAAGTAAAAGTGGTTAATCGACTTTTTATATAAATCTATGATTGTGTCGGGATTTCCCATGTTGTGGAAACCCAACATTCACGCGGGTGGAGTCGCGGGCGAAACGTAGTACTGTATAAAATTGCAACAAAATCGACCGAGTGGCTTAACCATAAAACCTAAAGTGGTAACTATAGTTATTTCGTACAGTAAACGTCCGCTGTATAAAATTGTTCTCAATGGTTACGCTTTTAATCCAATTTCTGGTTGGAATCTTCCCGGAACCAAGTATAAGTATTCTAAACATTTGACTCTATAAGTCAAGACTCGAAATTTATGAAAAGCACGCACGCATTCTTTGATATCAATTAAAATTAGCTGGCCTCAAGATTTCAGGCTTCTTTGTGAGACGGTACGGTGCATCTCTGAGTGTGAGACTGCGTTGATTCTGACAATTATATCTGTATTAATTTTACGCGTTTACTTGACAGTCTATGTGAGATTTTAGAATAGAATAACTCTTTGTTGTACACCAATATCACAAATTTTATAAATATATAGTATTTGGCAAGAAATAGAAAGCGTATATTGGATATTGTGCGGTCGTATATCACAATACGCGTCTGGAGACAATATTTGGATGGACAGGATAGATATGGTGCTGCAGTGTAATGGGAATATAAAATGATACATTATATATATGACTCGCTTTTGCCCCCGGCTCCACCCGCATGAATGTCGTTTTTTCGCTATATTGGAAATCCCGACATAATCATAGATTTCTATAAAATGCTATGAACCACTTTTACTTGACCTCTCGTACCATAATGGCGGCTGCTAAAACAGGGATCAAGCTGTATCTTCAATTCTACTGGACCGATTTTGATGAAACATGCCGCATTAATTAAGTCGGAATAGTAGCTTTAGGACTAATAGTTTAACCAATATCTATCCGCTGCTTTTTGGATAAAGCCCGAACAAACAAACAAACATCGACGGATTCGGTTTCAAAAGCCCTGAATTAGTCGATCTGAGTAGTTTGTTTTTAAATGTCTTTGATTTTTGAAAATTTGACATTTAACAATTTTATAATAGTAATGATAATATTTATATTTTTTAGAAACTAGAGACTAATAACTATATTATCGTAAATTTTATCATGCATCCGAGATATTAATTATTTAAGCTTACAAGATTATTTAATAGTTACTTTTTATCGGAATTAAAAAAAAAAACAATTTGTGTACAAAACTGAATTAAATTGAATACAATTCGCTTAACATTAGTATCGAAGATATTTATTTAAATTTCTGACACAATGTGTAAAGGCGGACTTAATTTTTACATTAATATATCGTCCCGTTAGTGGCAGAATTCATTAAATGGCCAAATCCTCCTTTTTTCCAAACTTGTTTCTGGACCAAGTCTGTACTTGGTGAATATTTACATTTTCTATC
>WUAW01019860.1:71244-87055 GCA_017165845.1 Thaumetopoea pityocampa | reverse complement strand
TAGAAGATGTTACTAACATTTATGTAATCTACATTATGTTGCAAATTGTTATCAAGTACTCAGATACAAATATTCTAGTTTGAAGCTAGATCAATGTGTGTAAATGTAATCAAATGCTAGGTATATTAAACTATATTAAACATGGTGGTTTGTAAGACCGCAATGTCAACAAAAATAATTATTGTCGAAAGCTTAACAAAGCCAGTGTTCCTTGCTAAGCTCAGGATCAAGAGTACTATTATATGCTAACGTGGATTCAATGAAGGAAATACTAACCATATATTCTGTTGACCTAAACTACGTTACTCCCTCTATGACATCCTTTACCCCGAAATTCCTCATCCCATTTCATTAAAATTCCTACTCTCTCTCAATCTCTTTTCCCCTTCTTTATCTCTATTTAAAGTAAGTAAAATTTGTAAATACAAATAACATTACAATGTAAATAATTCCTTTATTAACATTCTAACCTATAATTATTTGGCATAACAATTGTTTGTCTATCTAACCCTACTAACAGTGTCTATGTATTGTCGCACCTTTTGTTTTAGATATATTACTCTTGTTTAAAGATTTTCCGTCCTTTCACTGGCAAAAATCTTTATTTCAACCACTAATTACCGCTAGGCTTATGATGATTTCATTATGGATTTTGACAAAATTTAAACAAATCATTCAAACGCCATAAATTATAAAAAGAAAAAAGAAGCCATTTATTACATTATATTTATTAAATTTGAATAATCTAGAAAAACTCTCACAAAATATATCCCTGTGAACAAATTATACAATGTTAAATTAAATAATAATAATATTCTGAACACTCACACACACTGATCTAGTCCTAAACTAGGATTCCCTGTATCTCGAGCATATACATATAGATAAATACAATATATAAATAGATAAATACATACCCAGGCCTCAGACACAAGCATTGGTGCTCATCATACAAAATTTGTTCCTACTGGGATTCAAAGCTGGGACTCATTGGTACAGAAAGCAGGGTCACTGCCACTGTACCAATCAGTTGTCAATATATATAAAACGTATAATATATATAAAACGTATAATATATATAAAACATATTTCGAACCTATTATATGCAGCATAAGTGTGATATGTATGTAGAATTGAAGTCGAGTTTATACCACGCCTTAAGGTCAAGCTGCACAACAAGTATGTATTTGGCATGGTGACTCATTTAATCAGCAATTCACTTTCCATAGCTGGTTACTCAATAGTGACTAGATTCCAACAAATTATTTATCTACAATCCTAAACAAGTAAGGGAACAATGATATCATCCAGATAATCAAACAAAAACATATCACAAAGTTATGTGGGAACCAAGCCTTTACCATTTCTAGTTGTACATGGATGAATCAACTTTTTGTGTTTGCACATAGTTACTTATAGTTATTTATATCTAAATTAGAGT
Organism: Thaumetopoea pityocampa; assembly: GCA_017165845.1. Taxonomy (NCBI): domain Eukaryota; kingdom Metazoa; phylum Arthropoda; class Insecta; order Lepidoptera; family Notodontidae; genus Thaumetopoea; species Thaumetopoea pityocampa. The sequence continues at coordinate 85,614 of WUAW01019860.1, read as the reverse complement.
AGACCAATTACTTATAACAAAGTTAGCTACTAATTAGATAAGTAAAGAATAAACTACTTGTAGCACATGTTGCAGATAACCTTTCACTAATTTAACGATTTTTTTATTTGATGACCCAAACAACAATTTCAAGATCCCCTACAAATACTGTCTCAAAATACTATTCAACCAAGGGACACATTATATTATATAATAGAACCTAGTTCTGTTCTCAGCCCTAAATGTGACAATAAAATACATACATTATAGTCCTCAGTCCTTTTAAAATATTAAAGTTTAATAATGTTTATTTTTAAACAATACAATAAAATGGCGTAATATGATATTTTATTTGAGCACATTTATCTTGCAGTTACAAAAAAGTTGATTCACAGGCATACATATGACACGCTTACTTTTAAAATACCCAGACCTAATAGAGCAGTAACATCATATCACACTTCAAGCATCTAAACTATTCAGATAATAGAATGATATATCACCTCTAACCCCTTTGTCCTATTTAATGATGAAATATTCTGGGTGACAAGAAGGTCAAACCAATTTAACATTATTATGAATAGTAGTGCACTGTACCAATACGACACTGAAGTAAGATTCATACATATGAAAATCACATATTTTAATGTAAAAAATTTCATTAATGAATCAGATATTTTTAGTATTTGATACAGTTCATATAGAGGTTTAAACCCAAACAAATCAATAGCAGTGTCAATATGTCCATAGCTAGGTGCAAATAAGAATAATAATTTACATACATACATACACTCATGCTGGTATCCCATAAGAGACCAGTTTTCCACATACCACAGTCCTGACACACCTCTCTCACCTCATCCATATGCATCCATCTTTTCATACACTTTCAACAATAAGGGGTGCTGTGAATTAGACCTTTTTAAAACAAGTTGTTGATTATATAATCATTTAAATTATTAATGATAATAATTGTTAACATTATATATCCTTATTTATATAGATATTCATGTAATTACTATAATATGTAAGTGTGGATATTTGTTAGTTAATCCTGACTAAAGATCTAAATTAAATTGCACGAAATTCAGAAGATAAACTATAATTTTATAATAAATTTCAGTCTTTTTTCCACATGCTCAATATGTATCAGGACAGATGATATTATTCTAACACTTACTAACAATAATGTTAGTCAAGTTAATGATTTTTTTTGAAAATGCAGCTTTTAAGATTTATCAAAATGATGTATTACATAGAAGAATTATGATGTACATATTTAGGAGTAAATAGCAAGAAATCTGTGTTATAAAAGGTGGGTTAGAATCAGAATTGGGGCCACTATATTATACCCACTATAATGATGTAATTTTTTATTGCAATAAGACTTCTGTTAATAAGAATTCTGTTTTTCTTGTGCTGTGGGAAATGCTGCTCCTAGTGTAACAAATCAGCACACATCCATGCTTGCCTTTGCAGCTTCTGAGCTGTTTGTGTTTGTGTTGTGATTAGCTATTTGTAACAGAGCACTGAATTTCTAGCTTGTCTAGGATCTAAAAGAATTCTAATTGGCTCAGAGCCATTTGTAGGTATTTCAGTAAGTATACACAAAATTAAATATACCAAAGGCATATACACCAGTCCCTCGATTTGCACAGTACTCGAATTAGACAATTTCGCTTTTGCACGGTTTTTAAATCACAACAAAAGGCAATTGTTTTTGGTCTTATTCTGAGTTTTGCATTATACCAAATGGTATAATACAAAACTAATGGTATAAATAAATATTAGTATCATATTGATGAACATACTATTTTAAAAGCTCATTCAAATTTACCAAATGCACCCTTTTCCAAAATTTCAATCACAAATATTATGGTGGTGGCATTGTGCCTGAAGAAGAAGAAACTTCAAAGTCATTTGTTCTGATTGAATTCTAAGGTGTTCTTCACCTGTTAAGGTGAAAAAAGGCTGTTTGTTAATTTTAAAAATGCATTTTGTAATAGTGCTTTAGTAGTTGTTATGAAGGTTATTTATGTTTGAATTCTTTTATTGATTTTATTTGTAATTTTTTTTACGTTTTTTTGTTTTTATTTCAAAGGAATATTGTTAATTAATTTTTACGTTTTTAATTTTCAAAAATAAATTGAATTGAAATTGAATGAACCAATCCCCCTTTTATTCTTCAATCCTTATATCATTTTACAGGATTATAATGAACATATTATCTTGGACTTTACTCTGTCTTCTTTAGCTCGATTTACAAGGTTTACAGGTTAATTGAACATATCCATCTAGTTTGTATGAACTCTGTGTCTCGTTATACACGGTTTCATTTTGCATGACTTCCAAAAATGTATTTACCATGTAAATCAAGGGATGAGTGTATAAGCCAGAGTAGCAGCACTGTAAAAAGCCGTTATATTCCAAAAGGTTCATCAGTGAATAGTGATCAAAATAGTAATAACCTACTAACATGTACACTAACCTAGGAACTGTAACACAAGAGTGATGTATTAGTCAAAAAGTGTAAGGAACTTCTAGGTCTAGTGTACTCTAGACTTTAAGACTATACACTTTTCACTACTAGCATAATATATAGTTTTGTTCAAGTTACATTAAGTAGTCATGAGCAGAACAAAAGGTTCCATCGTGTCAACATGCATTGAGGCATCCAAGTTTTCCCCATTGAAGCAATAATAAGAATAGAGTATGATGGCTGCTCTCTTTTGTGTTTGTCCTAAGCTAATCTAAGGGTAGGGCAGTAAAGTTGGGATAATTTTTTAGGTCTGAAAACTCTCTCTCCACAAACCCAAGCAATTATCAAATGCTCAAAGTATAATCAGTGATGTAGATGTGTTTATTCTTTAATTGGAATTTTCTTTGGAATTGCATCTAATTTTCTATTAATTTTGTTTTGTTCTTAACACTGTTAAGGCATTTTGTTCCGTTTTTAAGGATGGTTCTTTACTTGTCCAGCTATTAACTTAAAAATGCATGGTAATTATGGAACTTACATTGATCTCTTCTGTCGTAGTGCTATGTTTTGGCATCAAGGCGATCCCATGGCATACAATGGCTAGATCCTCTAAGAAGAGTTTTTCTTTCAGCGAACCCTGAAGATCTATTTCTATAACTTCCACGTTCAATTCTCTAAGAAGCCTCAGGTAGGATTGATGTTGACGGCGAATGTCGTTAAAATCGATGTTATCGCCGTGAACGGATCCCGGTGTAACTTTTCCTACTAAAGCATGAGTATATTCGTGCATTTTAAAATCCATTTTAACTAAAATGTATTTTTAACACTCCCAAACTGGTGGTGGTTGATTTCAGTTTACAACACAAACCAAAGAGTACTGAATAATAAGCTGAGACACAAATCTCGAACAAGACAAACTAGTACTACGTTTATAAAAAGTACTCAGCGTTGAGTAGTACACGAGTAATATATGGTAGTATATTCTTTGGACTCAGTGTCAACTCAGTGTTATACACAGAACATTATTAACCTACGGTTAAGAATGACAACTTTCAGTATATATTACTTTACTCTTTGATGACAACTGTAAGACAACTCCATAGAAAAAAATGCAGACAAAATTTTATTGATTATGCTGCCATCTAGCTGGATACCACACAATATTCAAAGCGGGAAATTTTAAAATTATGGGTTTTGCTCATAGTAGGAATTCCAATTGCAGATTTTTCAAAACTCAGAATTTATTTCCCAAACATATATCAGTAACAGATGAGGCTATTTCACACCTGATAAAATATTAATTTGGAAAACAAACATCTGAGGATTGAAAAATCGGCAAATGAATTTTATGAAAGCCAAATTATCTGCAATACTACGGTACTACGGTAATATGTGTCACATTAGCCACCAATTTGCAGCATTAGGGGTAAAAAGAAACTAAATTAAAAAGAAATGACAATATCTGTATAATGGTGTTATATGCCAAGTATCATTGATGACAAAATAATATGGTAATTTTCCGGATTAATGACACTTAGGCTTATTGACTTAAAATAAATTTTAATCGATAAATTACTCATGGCTATAGCATATTTTAAATGTTCTATTGGGGGCAATCGACACTTGTTTATTTATTTATTTAGTGGCACTCGCCGGCTGCCGCTGCGGCACGCTCGCCTCGCTCGGCTCGTCCGTTTTTTATAGCAACCTAACATGTTCCTCCTCGTTTCGCTCGTTATCACACCTATTTTTGGACATTTATTGTGTTATTTTATCATTAACAAAGATTTTTACACCCACCACTACAGTAAAATGGTAAGTATTAAAATAAATATGGTGGCTAGCATTACGATGTGATTTTAAGAATTTTAAATATTTTTTCTCAATAGTGGTTGAATTGCCCCAAATGGGAGTTTTAAAATTTACGATAGCTGTGGGTCCTCTATCGATTAAAATTTATTTTAAATCAATAAGCTAATCAAAAAAATAAGCTATCACTTAATGATACGTTAGTATCTCTATGTGGTCTGTGCTTTAGTACTATATTAATTAATCTGTCGGTCTGTGAATATCGTCATTGGTCTATCAAAGGAAATGGCCAAAGAGCTTACTAAAGCTATACAGCCTATAGAAGCTATTGCCAATGCCTGTGTTGTTTGCAATGAATTATTACTAGATCATATCAACAAGCAAAATATAGAAAAAACGTAAATCATAATAACCTTCAGTAAAACATAACTCGTTAAAAAATATATTAATAAATTATAAAGTAACTATTCTTAAGTGGAATCATTAGTTCCTCTGAATAAAGCTAAGGGAAACACAAGTTCTTTTATATGCGATTGGAAAAGAACCTGAACTCTGCATAGCAACAAGACCACAGATATGACACGGAGGGAGACCCTCACTTATCAAAACCACTCGGCATCCTTCTATGTATCCTTGTACTTCACCATCAGATTCACGCCTAACATTCGTTGCCATGGTCCAAATTGGGATAGCCGTTTAACAAGTATATCTAACGGTTTTCGCTGCAAAGCCCGATGGTGTACTGGAAACGTAGCGTTATCTAGTACAGGGAATAGATTACATACAACATTACGAAGATCGAAAATCATTACAGCACTGAGCCCTTTTGCATTAAGTCTCTTCACTATCAAAAACCCATAATGTAATCAAAAACAGAATAGTTCAATCAATTGATTACTTTATGTACTCATGTTAGAATATAATAATGTTTACATCAGTATAACTTTAATAAATATACAGTAATAAACAAGAAATGAAAAGTGTATACTGCATGGTCTTATCGCAATATTTTTCTAGACAACCTTTGGGTTGAGAGTTTTGGGGGCAACACGAGTGGAGCATCACATGAAGTTTTATTTTAATGTTTTATATTAGATTAATATGATATTTAATACATATATTAGGTACTGTTTTGTGTATATCACGTCAATAATCGTGAACAATATTGAAAACTTGAAATAAAACTGTGACTAAGATAGCAAGGTGACCGTATTTTTTCAAGGCAATATATAGGCCTGCAGGAATTTTGCCTCGACAAAGCGGTATTCGTCGGTTTGACTTCAAAAGTCCCAAGAAGCAATAATATATAATACATCGATATTTTACTGTTAACATGAAAAAATATTATATAGCTTGTCATTATCATCATTTCAGCCCGTAGCTGTCTTCTGCTGAACATAGGCCTTTCCAATCGAATTCCAGCGCGACCAGTCCATAGTCACCTGCATCCAGCGAGACCCAGCGATCCTCACCAGGTTGTCAATCCATCTCGTAGGTGGGCGTCCCACACTGCGCTTGTCAGTACGTGGTCCCCATTTAAGGACCTTTTTGCCCCATCGGCCATACGATCTTCGCGCTATGCAGCCTGCTCATTGCCACTTCAGCTTGCTTATCCTACGGACTATGTCAGCGACTTTGGTTCTTCTATGGATCTCCTCATTTTTGACTCAATCTCGTAAAGAAATACCGAGCATAGCCCTCTCCATAGCTCGCTGGGCAACATTGAGCCTCTGAAAAAGACCTTTTGTGAAGTACCACGTCTTAGAGCCGTAAGTCATTACTGGTAACACACATTGGTTGTACACCTTAGTTTTCAGGCACAATATAATTGTAAAGTACATATTTATTTGATATAATGTGTTTAAACATATTATTATGTTAGAAAAGTAAATTGGGAAAACACAATGTATAAATAAGCCTTTCTGAAATATTTATTATTCTTCCTGATGATAATGATGATGAGTGCGTATAAAATATGAATGAGTAAAAATTATCCTATTTTTTCGTATTAAACACTCGATTGACTTTGATAGCAGTTTAAGAATCATATTGGTACATCACTATATTCTTGTAATGTTCGTGGGATTTTTGATTACCTACTATTGGGACACGTCAAATTGTTTTCGATCAATTTTTAATTTACTGTGATTTACCCAATCTGTAGTACTAGTTCGTTTTAAATGTGACAAAATTAATTTAACTTAAAAAGACAAATAATAAAAGCTCAATAAATGATTGGTGAGTTCAAAATTACATTATTTAAATTATTTCTGTTTTTAATGAAGGTCACAAATATATAACACCTAGTTACAACGAAATTGTTTACGACTATTAAAGTCTGAAACATATCTGTACTGCGTCTAGTTTTACACGGTTTTAACTGCTTTTTTAACTTACTTATGTGATGAAATTATAATAGGTAGTTATTTTTTTTAATTATGATGTGTCTATTTTATAGGAAAAATGAAGCTTTTGGTTTTTTGTTTCCTGGTGATACTGCATTGTTCCTATGCACCTCCTGTGGGAGAATCAACACACGCTCCAGAAGACGATCCAGAATGGGTAAAATTTTTTTAAACTAAATTTTTATTTTTTTAAGACTGATTGGCACAGTGCTGATACCTTGTTTTATGAGCCAGTGAGCCGCAGGTCCGATCTTGTAGGGGCAAAGTGTGTGATGAACACAAATGTTTGTATCTGAGTCATGAGCATGTATATATCGATGGTAGAAAATGTATTTGCTGTAAGTAGGTAAAGCCCAACTTTTCACTGGAGCCAAAAAATCGTTGAAAAATCAGAATAAAATAACATTTTAACGAAATAAGATACATATATGGATACTTTTTGGTAAAAAGTACCCAAATATCTTATCTGATTAAAAAGCTAAGATGTCTTTTATGGTTTTTGAACGGGTTTTTTCATTCTAATGAAAAGTTGAGTTTTAGCTGCTTACAGCAAATACGTTTTCTACCATCGATATGTATTAGTATTTACATTTATAGGTATGTATATCATTGTCTAGTATCCAAGATTAGGAAATTTAACCCCTTAACTCGAGTAATAATTCGAGAGGCATTCTATTTTATGCTGCTATAATTTTTCACACTCGAATAAAATTGAGAATTGTAAACAACAATGTGAAAGCTAAGAAAAATAAATTGTTTTATTGATATTTATCATTTGCATAAGATTGTAAGCTATAACACTTATTTATTCAAGAATAAAATATAGCCTTTTTCCATGGAACAAAAATGCAGTATATCAAAATTGTCCACCAAAAGAAAAGTTGAATCAGGAGCCGTAATAGATGGAAACTGTTGAGGATGTGGATTTGGTTGGACATTGTTTATCTCCTTCCCTTTTACATAAAAAAATACTTTTTGGCCAGTTTTTTTTTAATCTGTGCATTAAAGGGTTAATTTGGGACTATGAATAATGTACTATGGGACTATTAATATGTGAGTGTCCAGAATATTATTATATTGGTATTGATTTAAACTGTGTATAAACTGTATATGTAAAGGCAGATTATTGTTTGAGACATTTTCTGCCTGCCTATTTTTGGGTAGTGCTGAGATTACAAAGTAGGTGAAATGATAAATATTACAAATCAAATATATTTTTAAGGGTAAAATATCCATAAAACATAATTTTATTTTAATTTTGTTATTGAGTCTTGTATTGTACATAGGCTATTTGATTAGTTATTTCATTAGGTATGTTTTTATATACCTCAGGCCTCATTGTATAATAGCTGAAAAAGTTGAATAGTCTGTTCAAAGATTAAAATTGATACATTAATAGAAATTGTAATATCCTGTCATTATAAGAAAAAAAGCATGTTATTAACATTTTTTCAGAAGATGAATTATATACATATTTAGAATCAGTGAAGAAGGTGCATCAGATTATATGTTGTTTTATTTATAAGAATGCCAGGTATATCCTTTTGTTTTTGATGACACTATATTTGCTTTAATTTCATTAGGTTTCATGTTTTGCCTATTTTCATGAAGAAATGTGTCAAGTAGCAGTAAATAAATGGCATTTGTGCTAACCAGACAATATGTAATGAATTGACCTCACCTTAAATATATGAGCAGCAGAATAGGCAAGCAAGCCAAACAATCAAATATAAAATTATTGTAGTGCCTTGCTGTATACTTCCAGTCCTGTAATGCCACTGTTATATCTTAAATGTAGCAAACAAATTATGTGCAGACTAGTTCAGGCACCAATCTCCTATAACAAAATATAATATATATCCTTGTAGTGGGAAATTAAAAAAATAGACTAACTGATCATTTTAAATTGTTATTGCATCTTTTTATTGAATCCATTATTATTATTATTGTATGTTTTTTTATTATATATATTATGTATCTGTGTTTGTATATGTATTTATTATATTATTTTAATTTTAATATAATGTATCATTTTAAGTATGCACAGAACAATTACACTACCATATCCAGACCATACCATATATTCTGTCCAAAGATTGTCTGGAAGAGCTCGCATATTGCAATAAGACTGCCCAATGTACACTTTCTTTTTTTTTTGTTTGTAAATTTTATTTTTTCATTTGTGTCCAGTAGAGTATTCTACACTATTCTATTTTATTGATGATTTATTTTAAACAGGCTAACTATATGGAATACCATAGATACTTGAAAGAGGTAGTTCAAGCATTGGAGAGTGATCCTGATTTTAAGTCACGTTTGGAGAAAGCTTCTGATGATGATATTAAAGTAAGTATATTACTACCATCTTTGAGTGTGTGTATATTTATTCCATGGGTTAATCACAGAGTAGAATAGTGAAACACTTTTTTGAGATATGTGTGAAATATTACAGAATATGGTAATGTATGTTGGGCGTAAATCCCATTTTGGACGATATGGGCATGTAGGAGGACACCAAGTGGTTTCAGTGGATGAGGGTCCTATATGACTTTATATTCCTACCCTATAATGCTCGGCGCATTATTCGGTCACACATTTCCACCAAAACACATTGTTTTTTTACCATTTTAAGATATACAATTTACACACAAATAGAACATTATTGAGTCTGAGTTAAGATTGTAGTCCTCATATTCTGAATTTCAATACCATTGGCATAAATTTACTAGTGTTTCACATGCTAGTGTCTACCTTGTATAAACTCACTGTTTGGGAATGTCATTATTTCATAGTTTTATTGAGCAACCTAGCTAATTGATCACAATCAATACATTGTTACAATTGTCTTCAAAGAGCCTGGTGCGCCCGTACTGGTGGTCTGGTGTTGTTTTTTTTAATATCACTACACCAATCAAGGCCATATACTTGAAACTTGTAATTTTATTTGTAGATACAGATATTCTTAGAAATATTTTTAATAGAAATATTCTCCTCATATGCCATTAATTTTAGACAGGGAAACTAGCTGAACAATTGGACTTTGTGAACCACAATGTAAGGACCAAATTGGATGAAATAAAGCGACGCGAATTAGAAAGGCTTCGGCATTTGGCAACCAAGGTAAGTATTGCTTTAACATGATTTAAGACTAAGTAAGGAAGTGGCCATTGATGTGAAGGCCTCATTATCATCAGCCTATTGAAGTCTACCATTAGATATAGGTCTTTTCTATAAACACAGGAATTTATCAATAAACTCCATTTTTGACATATTTGATTTCGCTCCATGTTTATTGAAACATGATGATGCTGCTGCCTGTTACCCTGGTGTGTCCTTGGCTGGTTTTCCTGGCACCCACGAGAGAGGATAAGTAACGCTATTATTATTCTGGTGCCTCACATCGAATTAAAATGTTAAAGCAGCGTTTGAAAAAGTTATGTCTAATAAAATCTGTGAATCCTGTTATTTGATAACACTTCATGTCCTAACTACTCAATGTTTTCAAAGTTTAGTTGGGAGACAGATAAGATTGTTGTATGGCGTCAGTATGATAATAGAGTCACTCCATATTATTCCGTGGATGCTGGTAGAACCAGCTAAGAGAAGTACCAGGACGATGGGCAGTAGTGTTATCCTGTTATTAAATTAAAATTTACTGCGATCTCCGAGATATCTGCTAAGTGTTGAGATTATGGCAAATCTCTCCTTTTTAAGGAGGAGGCTCACATCCAGCAGTGGACTTCGACAGGCTGATGTTGAGATACCTAGGATGGACACAGACTACGAAGCATCATCACAGCGTTATTGCGAGTCAAGTTAAAATTTCAAATAGAGGTCAATAACCTAGAGTGCTTGCCTGTATTATTATTGCGTGTGTGCATCAAACCATGAAATGCAAAATAGCAGTATATAAGTGGTACTTTAGCCTCTCTATATACACAGTTAATTCGTTTATTCAGTAATTATCTAAAAATATAAGTAGAACCAGACCGGAAAGGCCAGGGTGGGTAATCCCCGCACATTGGACGAATGATTTGGAGGCAGTCACTGGTAAATTGGATGCAAAAACTCTAAAACCTTTCATAGTATTCTATGGATATATTCCACTCCGTTTTGCAGTGTATGGATGAAATGTTAGTAAATTATAAATTTTATTTATTAGCTGTAATATTGTATGAAACAGGATAATGGGCAGCGCATTGTCCTCTGCGTGCAGGGGATTATCCTGTTTTGATTGAATAACCAACACTTGCGATCCCCAAGATGCCAGCATGGATTATGGCAATTCCCTCTATTTTATGGAGGAGGATCATATTGGGATTTCCACAGCCTTAGAATCATACTTAACTCCTATTATAATAGTAAACATTATTATGACAAATCTATTTTACAGCAGTATGAGTTAGAGAATGATCTTGATGTCAATGGCAAAGTGCACTCTAATGAGCATTTAGATCATGGTAACCCCCACACCTTCGAGATTGAAGACTTAAAAAAGCTCATCAAGAAGGCAACTGCTGATTTAGAAGCTGTCGACAAGAAGAGAAGGGAAGAATTTAAGGTGGACATAATATTCTTTAATATTAAAAGCAATTTAAATTTATTAGTTTGTATATTAATCTGGATATTCATGTTGTTACAGGAATATGAAATGCAAAAGAAATTTGAGGAGCAAAAAAAGATGGACGATATGGATGAAAATCAAAAGAAAGAATACATGGATAAGCTTAAAAAGGAAGAAGATGCAATTAAACATCACGAACCAGTAAGATTCATATGATTTAGTCACGATTTTGATTTATCTATAATGTTATAAAATTGTTAAATGACAGATTTTGTAAATCAAAGATATTAAAAAAAAATTAGATCGACTAATTAAGGACTTCTGAAACCAAATCCATCGATGTTTGTTTGTTCGAGCTTCATGCAAAAACCGCAGGGTAAATTTTAGTCAAACTGTTAGTCTTAATGGTATTAATTATTCCAACTTAAATACTGCGGTCCATTAGAAATGAAGATACTGTTTAATCCCTGTTTTAGTAGCTGCCGTTAAGGTTAGTTTCAAGTAAAAGTAGTTCTAAAGTTCAAGTAGGAGTGAATGAATGGTGCAGAAATTTATAGCTGTTTTGAAATGAACGTGTCACATGTGGCGTATTAAAATTTAAGTCGCGAAACGTCGCGGTGCGATAAGCAGTATTGTTTGTGGTTACTTCATTGAATTAGGTACTTTGATTTCGTTTGGTTTATTTTTCAATTGTAAATGATTCGTAGAACAGCGCAAGGAAAACGTAATTGTAATTATCTCACAGCATTCACGGGGAGTGACGCTGTTATTATGTCAGCACTACACACTAATTATATAATTATTTGTTACCAGTTTTTGTCCGTGGCTCCGCTCGCGTAAATGTCGGTTTTCCGCAACATGCGAAATCACGACACAATTATCATAGGTTTATATAAAAATCTATAACCACTTTTAATTGACGCTCGTACCTATGCGGCGACTACTAAAATCGGGATCAAGCTGTATCTTCAATTCTACTGGACCGATTTTGATGAAACATGGCGCATTAATTAAGCTGGAATAGCACCATTAAGACTAATTGTTTAATCGAAATCTACCCGCTGGTTTTTGCGTGAAGCTCGAACAAACAAACAAACATCGACGGATTCGGTTTCCGAAGCCCTTAATTATTCGATCTGAGTAGTTTATTTTTAAATATCTTTGATTTTTGAAAATTTGACATTTAACGATTTTATAATAGTATAGAAGATATTGATAATAGTTTTTTTTAAATACCTAACTAGTCAACAATTGTTTATTTTTACAATTTAACTAAATGTCCAGCATTTTATAGATGTGTCAAATAGGAATTTGTATTTGGAATAGATTGCAGATCTACCACCTTTTTATCTCTTCCGTACTAAGTGGTAATTAGTATGCTTCAAAACACGTTTTATCTTACATGAACCTGATTTCTGTGCAGCAAGTAACAAATACATTGAGGCCGATTTATGTTGAATATACTGTTCAAGCCTATTCCAAAGCTTGTTATATAGAACGATTACAACTTTATTTCCATATTCTATCTTATATATATATATATATCTTATTATAATTATTATCTTATATAAATCTTATATTATTCTATGTTATATCTTGGGGTAAATTCTGTATGGTAATCGCGAACTAGTAATATACCAGCTCTTTGAATCACACAGCTCCATCACCCGGGTTCCAAACAACAATTGGAGGAGGTTTGGGAGGAACAGGATCATATGGACCAAGGCTTTGATCCTAAAGCATTCTTCATGATGCATGGTGAGTTACCCATAGAACGTTATTAAATGTTAATTCATTATTTGTAACAGCTTCATCACCCTGTGACAAAGGAACAGTTGTTAGATGTGTGGAAAAATGCTGATGATATGGACTCGAAAGATTTCAACCCAAAAGTGTTTTTCATGATGCATGGTAAGACCTATGTCATGAAGCCATTGTAGATTATTAGATTGTTTGTATGCATTTATTTTGATTTAAACAAGGTTTTGCTAATGTTATTTTGCACACGTTCTAAATTTACGAATTATACGAAACAAAATCAGGGGCGGCTCTAATGCGAACGGTGCGACCGCACCGGTTACATCTTGGGAATAGAGACGCTCGATCTGGGCGTTATTAAAGAGTAAAAGTAAGGGATTTTATTGCCATTTCCCCGATAATTATCAAGCAGAGTGTAACACTGGCTTTCATTCACATTTCACATTCTTATTTATGCTATCTTGTCTCTATATACAGCTTAAATACTGAGTTTTAGGCTCTAAAATCAGATCTCGCACTATTAAAAGTTTGCAAGGGCCACCCCTGTTCGAAATACATAGATGATGCATGTGCAGCATGTTTTTTTTTAAGTTTATTATGTAAAGGCTAACCATACTCATTAGACCGCATCACGCTGCAACACTGTCCGAAAATGTTCCTACATCGCGTTTGTCCATTTTGTATGATAATATTAAATAACGGATACGGAACTTCGTTGGATAACAGCTCAATCCACTGGCAAGTCTTTTACAGTCGATGTTGTGCGTTGCAATGCAGCCCATGTGCTAAGACTTAATGAAACCTGCTGCTTCGTTTTAAGTTCTTCGCCAAGTTTGTGATAATGATTCATTCTGGCCATAGACTGACCAGTCATGGTATCGTGTCTACCTTTCTTCCAATCAACCATATCACTCATAACTCCTCAATAAGCAAATCAGTAATAGATGCGTTAAGAGTTAACAAATAAATAGACAGACAAAGGCACGTTCGTTTTTATTATATTTATGAGATGTTTCCTGAAAATGTACTGTTCTGAATGAATTAAAATGACTCCTGACCTTAGACGTTAGAAGGCGTCATTTCTTTCCTTCTATCTTATGGAACCCCTTACCACATATATGCAGTTGGCCAAAGCATCTGAATTCGCGGTCCTATGTTGCTTTTCGACTTTTTACACACTATATGACTTTTTACTATATGCTTCATGTGACTCCACGTAACCTTTAATGTTTAGCTTGTCACAAAACATTTATTGGCTATATAATCTGATATCATCAACAATCTTCTATCTATATCTAAACGACAAAAAAAAAATGTAAGGTGGGAAAAATCTTTACATTGAGTTTTTTTCCCTAAAATTAGCTAGAAATGTTACA
>WUAW01019860.1:28653-58143 GCA_017165845.1 Thaumetopoea pityocampa | reverse complement strand
AAAATATAATTAAATGTGAGAAATAAATTTAAGTAGATACATATATTGATCTAATTAGAAACTAAGATTCTTGGTAGATAATAATATAGATGAATAGTAGAAATATTCGTTTTCATTACGCAATATTTGCTCCTATTGGGATTCGAACCTGAGCCTAAAGGAAAACACAAAGCAGAGTCACTAAAAGCTCTTCAGTAGAAAAGTATGTACCTATCCCAATTCATATTTTGAAAATAAACGTGTCAATTAAATTAGTTAAAATGTTAAGTAAATACAATAAAACCTACAATAAAACAATAAAATAAAACAAAACAATAAATACTACCTACAACAAAACCAGCAAATATACGCACGTAAATAACATTTTCAATGTAAACTTCAAAATCAGATATTTAAATGCTGACTCTTATGTGGATTGGAGTCCTTTTCCCGAACTGCGGCCAAGTATAAATAGAAAAAGTTTTATTTGTCCCACCTGACCCTATATAAATAATAATTGGGAATTGCGATTGGAATGGTGATTTTATAACAGGAGTATATAATTTTTATGAAAGCCGGCTTTATTTCGTACACGTATCCGTGCACTGCTTTGTAATGCTGGTATAATAATAGCGTCGATTCGTATCTTCCCGTGGATGCTGGGAGAATCAGCTGAGGAATACACCAGAATAATGGGCAGCAGAGTTGTCCTGTTATTCAATCAAAATCTATTGCGATCTCCAAGACGCTTGTCAAACGTGGAGATTATCGCAAAATCTCTCATTTCTAAGGAGGAGATCCATGTTTAGTGGACTTCCAGGGGCTGGTAATGATGCATGTAGCTAAGGCCTCGTTAGAAAGCTCCAAGTCTTTCAGCGATAAGATCCAATGGAAAGAGGTTTTCTTGGAATTTGGTGTAATCCATGTAGAAGAATCAGTCACTAATGTGCCTCAAAGGATTACACACAGGAGTACAAGGTGAAGTGCTAGTGGGCGAGGCACATAGCTCGCAGAATCGAAGGATGTTAAAGCTCTAACTAAAGTTGGAGTGACGACTCCGAACCGGAAATCCTGGTGTGTGTATCCAGGTGGACCCACAGGGGTTCACGGGAGACTCGACGGGGGTCTACGTTGGCATACGCAAATTTCCATCGTTAGATCTAATCTTCACATTTTTTGTCGAGTTTTGGGAATATGGTGGAAATGTAGCTGCAGGGGATCCACCGGAACCAGCTAAATTTTGAAAATGGTCTGTGAGAACAAAAAGTCTGGGAACCTCTGAACTAGATGGACCGACGACCTAATTAAGGTCTTTTTATACCACGATGGCGAAAATAGGCTTGCGATCCGCCTGATGATAAGCAGTTACCGCAGCCTATGGACGCCTGCACCATCAGGTCACGGGTACTGCTCGGTGTGGTAGTTATTATAGGAGGCCTATGTCCAGCAGTGGACGTCTGTAGGCTTATATGATGATGATAGAGACTACCACAAGTATTTATTCTAAACTTCGAGGCTTTCTTTCTGAAGCTATTGTGCGTGCATATTCATCATCGGTCTTTCACCGTTTGAAATGAATGATGATTAATTATTAAATTATTATACACTTATGATTTAAAAAATCAGAGGTATGTGTCTTGCATAAGTGTATTTATATTATCTATGGTGTCCTAGATTCGAATTCGAAATCTACGACTTGATATACATGTTCATACTATTAGGCTATCACTCTATAACGAAAATGTTCAGTGACAGTCAATACTGAAATATTTCATTGGATAAACTACTTAAAAAATATCGTGAGCAATAGACAATGATTTGACGGTACCGAATATTAATTTATACATCTTAGTGTCAATGTCGCGATGTCAATTTTTCCTTTCAATTATCGCTATAAATAATTTAGGCGGTCCGGTTCACAAAAGAGAGACGTGCAAAACTGCTATCATAGCAATTGATGACACGACAGTCGGGACCAGCGAACCATGACACTACTAAATATATTTGAAAAGTATTTTCAGCGGTGACTTCTAGGACGTCATAATCGTAGGAATGGGCTCAAAGTACCGTGATTAGGGATTAGGGTATTGGAGTACCTACACGCTTAAGAAATGAGACATTATTTTTTGGTACGACTTGACTTTGTAAAAGGTTAAACAGTTATACGTCTTACGTAAAGGGTAAATAATAAGTAGTAAGGTTCCAACGATATAAAGTTTGTTTTAAGGAATTTACCCAGTTCTGCTTCTAAGACCTGTTCTACTATGCGTGCGTAACGCGTAACCGTGACGTTTTATATTTTACCGTGCCTATAGCAGTGTCGACTGCATAATCACATACGACTATACAGCCAAGCTTGTCAACAAAGGAACAGCATACATACACTCACGTCGATATCCCATAAGGGTAGGCAAAGACCATAGTACATACTACATACATACAGTCACGCAACTTTCCTATTGGGGTAGGCAGAGATCACTTTTTTCCACCTGCTACGACCATTTAATGTAGCAAAGTGGCGATCCACAGCCCACATTTCGCATCTATGGGCAACGAGACGTGTCGGGTACGGAACGTGTATGTACTCGACAGATGCCACTGTTACTAATTTTCAAGGAATGATGCCGTACAATATGGGCACACAAATGTACAGCATATGCTAATATGTCCACGCAACATACATAAACACACACTGATCCACACACATAAAAACACACACGCACACGTCATCACGTGTTTGTATTGGTACTGTTCTTGAATACCCAGCCTTGCGTGTACCGCAAGAGTGTCACAAGCCCTGCGAGACCTAATCACTACTTATCGAACTAGATTCTGTTCTTATCAAGCGACAAAGTAGGGATTTTGAGTTTTTGTTAAGGACAAACTAAAACCGGCGGCTTCTCTATGTGACGGAGATGATAATGATTCATAGCCTATTGTATCTATCCTTCTGCCAGTCTCGCATGTAAGATCAAGACTGTTAGCTGTTGGGTAAGGCTAGTACACAAGCCGATCAAGCGGCTTGCGGTTATAAATATCGGGACTTTGGTTTTAATTAAAAATGAATCTATTCATATATGTTAGTTTATCTGTTAGAATTTCCTATTACCTATACCCTAATGGCTATACACATTTCGTTATCAAGGTATATATGAATTCTCATCACGGTGATGACATCATCGCACTGACTTTAACATAGAGTACAATATTCGATGCATTACATGGAATATTTTATACCTACGAAGATTTAAAGCGCGTTTATTAGTAACAGCAGCTCCGATTTGTTAAACACGAAGGAGTTCTCATTGTAGTGGGTGTTAAGGGTGCTATCCAGCCTTCACGCCGCTACAGCGCTTAAAAACTAAGTGGCGTTGATGAAAAAAACATGTTAATTATGTTTCCCCAGGTAAACCATGAGCTCTATGGAAGCGACGACTTTGCTGGCTTGTAATTGGCGCAGTAACTCTTCTTTCTATGCCAAGGATACTTGATTCGAATTCTGATAAGGAAATACTTTGTATAGAGTTGTTCTTTTACGCGACCCACGGGTTTTTAATATCTGCAAATCACTTACATATTTACAAACGACGACTATAGTCCGAAAGTATAGCCAAAGATGTTTAGAATTGATTATGATTCAAAAAGGTCCACATTTTACAAAATAATCTTAAAATAAGACACACGAATTAATCCTAAATACACAGGAATTAATCCTAATGCGGGAGTTGTCTTTTTAACAAAAAAAAAAGAAAAAAATCTTTTCACGTCTGGAAATATGCGTAAAAGGATCGATATACACGGATAAGATATGACAGACATGGAGGGGTCTCACCAATTATAAGTATTCAACGTCCTCCTTCGTCTCACAATGGGATTTGCGCCTAGCATCAATTCTTCTTCTTTGCGTATCGATGGTAAATTGTTGAGCACTAAAGTGTTGTAGCCCAGAAAGTGGGCACCCGGACGGAGGAAAGCGAAGCGACCATCAGGTCTTGCTGCGTGCAGGTGGCGGGGCATGCGGGATAAGATGTGAGGTGGGACACTGTTTGCATCGCTCCGCACAAGCAAGCCATATCGGTATTATTAGAAAATCCTCACCTGGACATGTTTTCCTTGCTCCGGCTAATCTGAGTCCGAAGTTTATTTAAAGACATCCAGATCAGCTATGGCTACTGGTGTCCAGGTGGGAGATTTTCTGAATGTGATACAAAACACGAAGAAAGGGAGACTCTCTCGCGCCAAAAGTCACATCTCGCCTGCAATGGCTCGACTGTCAACGGATCAACACACCTTATAAAGCTTTTGCGACCCTTTAAAGGTTGCGGCACAAGTTTGTGAGCATTTAGTGGGCGCCGGGTGTCATCGTTCATTTTCAGTCTTTCAAGAGAGCCAGCCACAGCTCCGCGGGTATCTGGGGCGCTAAACCAGTCAGTGGAAACAACAACCTTGGCATCAATTGTAGGTGTAATATAGCATCTTCCTAATAATTTGTAATACAAAATAAAAATACTTAAGCTGAAATGTATACCGATAGTGTACATTCCAACTGGAATATAATCAATAGTACTCTGTTAATGACAAGATTACTATAGACTTGTTTGATTCTGATCACCATGACTATTTTGACCCATGTACATATTATTATCGAGAAACATAATATTTTATATTGCACTTGGGTGAGGTATCGGTTTAAAATATTATACGAAATATTTTCCATGACAAAATTATACATTACGCTTATAGTAGTTTATAGAAACTGTCATCACAAAAAGGACGGCGGCGTGACCGAATCAAGCTGAAGTTGAGCACAAGATAGGAGATAGCTGAAATAAAGCCAATGAAGTTCTCTCAGGAGAGCTACGTGTCCTTGTAGGTGTCAACGGTGACTATGATGGGGATTTGTGTGAGATACAGCCTCTTACGTCTCTTATATATACCAGTCATCTCCCACTATACATTGGGAATCTGTTTAAATTTTACCCCTGAGACACAAAAATTGCTGTGGCGTACGCCATTCTTCATTATAACGATCCCTATCACTGCTCAACATCATTTTTCAAACATTAAATTCAAACATTATTAAATAGAATGACGACAGTTCGGTTCATTTTGTTGTGATTATTATCTGTGTCGTCTTCAAATTCCGGTAGGCGTAAACTTTGTATAAAAAGCATGATATATTTACTCTCTAAATAGCTATATCTAAAATACAGGAAAGTTTATTTTTAGGGTACATACGTAGTTGGTCCCGTAATGAATTGGCCTAACTATAAAGAAACGAAGAAAATGAAACGATACCAATTTTATTTTTCAATATAATCTCCGTTAATACTGATACACTTCTCGCATCTGTGAACCAACATCTGTAGGCCTTTATAAAAGTAAGCACAATCCTTGTCTTCAAAATGGCTGAAGATGGCTGCCTGCAATTTTTCATCGCTTGAAAATTTTCTTTCCCTTAAGTCCCGCTTTAAATTTGGAAATAAATAATAATCGGACGGGATCATGTCAGGACTATAAGGTGGATGTTCCAGTTCTGTGAACCCGTATTGACGAACTGCATCCTTTGAAATACCGGCAGTGTGAACTGAGGCGTTGTCGTGAAGCAACATGATGCCTTTAGACAGCATGCCTCTGCGCTTCTTCCTTTATGATGTCTCGCAATTTATATATTAATGAAGCATAATATTCGCAATTGACGGCTGTATTGCGTTCTTTAAAATCCACCATCAAAACATCTTGGAAATCCCAAAAGTTTGTGCACATGAGTTTCTTGGTGGATTGTTGCACCTTTGCCTTTCTAGGTGGCTTTTCACCCTTATAACGGCATTCTATTGCCTCGCACTTGCTTTCTGGATCATAATACAAGATCATTGTTTTATCACCAGTCACTCGTCGCTTGATCAAATTCTTTGGGTTTTCTCCACAAAGATCCAAAAACTCGGAAGCAAAGCGCACTCCTGTCTCTGAACTGCTGAAAGAAGTTTCGAAACCCATCCTGCATTGACTTTTTTCATATAAAGTTGTTCACAGATTATACAATGGACGGTACTTTTAGAGAGCCCGAGTCCAGCTGCAATTTCTCTAATCTTCAAACGGCGGTCACTTAAAACCTCCTCTTCGATTAGAACAATAGTTTCGGGAGTGAGCACTTCCACGGGTCGACCGTCATGGCAGATGTCTTCGACGGTTTCTCTCCCGTGGCGAAACTCTTTCACCCAATTTTTCACTGAGCTGTAAGAGGTGGCAAACTCCTTAAACACACCATTTAATCGTTCTTGTATTTGGGCCTCTTTAAACAAAAACTTTATGACGCTTCGGTACTCGATTTTCGACATTTTGAAGAAATACGCGACTCTTGTTGTTCAAACCACTGCTAAACTGAGACTACGCTTTTCATGTCTATGCGTGTTCGTATATAAATTACACGATAAATGTCCTATTCGTTGCAACATAACATGTATCGACAAGTCGCGTAGAACTATATGGGGCCATTTCATTATGGGACCAACTACGTAAATATAAATTTACGTGAACTAATTGATAACTATGGCGAGGGCAATGCTCGGAGTCTCTCTGTTGGATAAAATCTGAAATGAGGCTGGTTTTTCGACAGAGAACTAGGGTTATCGACATAGCCACTCGAATAAGCAAGCTGAAGTGGCAGTGGACTGGTCACATTTGGCGCAGAACCGACAATCGTTGGAGCATGCGAGTTCTGCAGTTGAGATCACGTTTGGGTAAATCTATTGTAGTACGCCTCTCGGCTAAATGGTACGACTATTTGTGGAAAGTGGTTGGCAGCTACTGGATGCGTGCAGCCGAAGATCGGGCTGAGTGGCGCGCCTTGGGAGAGGCCTACGTCCAGCACTGGACTGCCACGAGCTGATAATGATGATGAATTAATAATTTAGTGATTTTTTTTAAAGAGCATAGTTTAGTAACATCAGCTTAATACCATATTATCTTAATGTGTCTATATGGGCACTGTAGTCTTTAGATCTGTTACAACACACATCTGTTAGTGTTGGCGTACACGCCAAACCTAGAAGCTTTCTAGTCTAGCATCACATCAGCATAACATTTATTCCATAGTAAATATTGTTATATCGTCAGCACCTATGTGATTTTTCAGAAAAGTTTCTCAATAATATGTTTATCTGTCACGCAATATTCATACGTGGTCTCTTTTACAACATAAGGCAAAGGCAACAACAGCAGATAAGATTCGGCGAAACCACTCGATGCGGTCATCGCTATTCTTTGACCTTTTAGCGAGTCGTTAACTGGCCGGTGTTTAAATGATTTAAATCTCATTCGCCACACGTACGCCGTGGTGATCAGTCATTTAGCGTAGTTGTACACAGTCATGAAAGTCCTGGTCGTCCTCGCCGGGCTCCTGGCCCTGGCCGCTTCCAGCGTCAACTCTGTCGGTAAAGTGGTCTGTTACTACGACAGCAAGAGTTATGTCAGAGAATGTAAGTTTTATTTTATTAATTTATTGCTGAGCGATATTTTATTGATTTTTAACGGCGAGTTTTATTTTTTAATCATCTTTCGCAATTCTTTTTTGACCGTAATCAATATATAAGAAGCAACCTGATTTATTGTTTGTAATTAATTTAAATTGGTTTATCTATTTCGCATATATGCAACAATAAAAATATTTTGTTAAAATTATTATTCAGTAGGCGAAGATAATTACACTATATTATATACACATTTTTAATATTACCTACATTGAAACGATAACATGAAATGAATATTCAAAAAGTTATACGAATCTGAAAGAGTCGCAGCGTGTGGCAAACTGTAATTTTCACCTACTCCCGTAGGATAACGGCGTAAATGAATACACGAATATGTATCTGTTATGATTTCTAAATAATGAGCACAACAGTGAAAGGCGGCCATGGCAATTAGACCAAGTTGTTGCATAAAAACGATAACATTATGTATCGCGTTATTTAACTGTAACATTTGCTTGCCAATTCATTACTTTTATACGTTTTCTGCTATACATTGCAATATGCTAATTTATTATGAGGTCCACAATAGTTGCTTATCAGAAAGTCGTGACCTACAAATAGCACCAGCAGGACATTCCGTTCAAGCAGATTCAAGCAGATTTCTTTGTTAATTAACACTTATCGCTGTCGGCTGTTAAATGGGTTAGTGAAATTAGTACTTATTCAGAAGGGTCCTTCGTGTTTTTGAAAGTATGTAAGATCACGTAGCCATCAAAACCTACGTGATTGGTGTCTAATTTACACTAGTCTTCGCAGGAACTGTCATAACAGGAAAGGAAGTGAAAAGTTTAGGGGCTGACGTCAGAGTGCAGTCGGCCATCTTAATCTGGCCCACAGTCTCATTCTCTGCAAATATAACTCTCTCATGATGTATAGATATTTATCGGTAACTAATGTTTCACATGACTTCCGATACACGAAGAAGCCATGTAAACGTTTCTCTTCTCAGCCGGGGCTTTAACTCTAGATCCTTGAATCTGAAGACAACGAAGTACCCCTTATTTCACATCCCAGATTCATCATTCGTACATTTTAGGGGTAGATATCACAGTACATATTTATACGAGGATATGTGGTATGCTCGATATCTGAGCGACACGATCAGGGGTCCAGCAGAGTACCAGCGTCGGGTATACTGCCTGGAGTCGTGCTGAACTGTAATTTTTTTTCTGTATCTTTATTTTAGCTGTATCAAATAAACTTTTTCTTCATTTACTATCATACTATTAATTTTTTTTCCAGTTTATGGCCAATTCTTTGCTATTAGTAAGCGTCCAATACCTATTATATTGAAGCGTTGTACGTTTTACTGCCTTTCACGAGCAAACCGATTCAATCAGTGGTTGCTTTGTGTCTGCGGCTAATTATAACAGTTAGACGTTCACTCGACTACATATGCTCAGAGTTAGATGAACTTTTAGCTTTTTTTTAGATGTGATTGAATTTACAGTTTATTCTTCTGCTATTCTTAAATTTTATTGTTCAACAAGTTGAATCGCCCTAGGCTGCATCTTGCGGGTCCAATTGTAATCTGATGCTGTTCCTGAGCGTTCTACACATTGCCGACGAATAAACAGCATAATACTTTGGCAAAATGCGGTTGTATCTTGGAATAATAGACGTGGTATAATAGTATAAAAAATATAATATAGTATTAAAAAACAACAAGCTATGAAGAAACAATCGCTTTGTGATCGCGCAGATAATGCGACATTGAACCTTGAAAAATTAGGCGTTCATTTTATAATAACATTAGAAAGAAATATTTCAGCCAGTTTGTTCCAAATATCGCCTGTGTTCGATGATCGGGTTGTTCTTGTAACAACAAACTTGATAAAGATTTCCATATTCTGGTTGGCGTAGAAATATATCTAAAAATTATTCTTCTGCTCAGTAGGCCTTTGCGAGTGTGAGTCATAGTAATTCATAGCGAGTACGATTTAAATGTATAAGTAGGTAGATATATATGTGTGTAATATATATACCTTGACCTCCATGTTGGGTACGTAATACCATATATATGTATATAATGACCCTGCGGCCTGACAAGCGTAATAAGCTTGGATTATAAATAAAAAATATACGGAAAAGGCTTTGTCATTGTTAAATAAACGTGCTTTTTAATCTGTTCTTATCGTTATGAGAAGCAAAGACAAATTATTATTATTATAAAATTTCAGCAATATTTGAATAATTAGTAATTTAATTTAGTGGAGTTTTAATATTTAATTTTAATGTCTACACTAAGTAGACATTAAAATGGTTGATTATTTACATTATATTCTCCGTCTTCTCCAAAATCAAACCTTATGGTTGGATCTTTTAAAAGTTGCTGATTACTACGATATTCAAGACATCTATCAGGAATAGAGGTTATTGTAACTTTCCCCTTTAATACATAAGACTATTTTTATTTATTACCAGTTTCATTACCAGTTACGTATTTAATGATGTTAATTATTTACTGAATATTAAAAATTTAAACATTTCTATTCGGTGCAAACTTCTATACGCTTCTTTCAGATAGTAAACATGTATCGTCTAGCCAAATAAATCCTGTCAAGTACGAACAATACAATAGATATTTAATTTTTTTACTATCTGCATGAATGAGCAATGGTGTTATAATCTATATAGGTTGGTTGATTATTATCAGGCGTTTCTTTGACGTGCTATATTTTATTAAATATTTACAATATTTTATAAATTTACTAATGAAAATATTCTTCTACTTTTAGGTTATAAAAATGTTATCAACACACATTCATAAGTCATAGTGATTCAGCATAATATTCGGTCATATTATGATGAATTACATTGAGAAAGAATGAAAAGCAGCGCAGTCATTCAGCAATCTTAACGAACTTTTCGGTGAGGGTACAATCAGCGAAAGTCGATGCAGGGAATGGTTTGCCTGTTTTAAATCTGGCAAAACTAGCTAATGAGATAAGCTAGGAAGAGGTTGATCATCGTATTTCAACAACTAAGCACTTTTAGCAGCCGTGAAGGGGGAGAGAGCTTGATAACTCGAATGCTGGCCGACTATTTAATATGGAACATTCAACCATTGTTCATCGTCTCAAAAAGCTTGCAAAGGTATGGAAATTGGCTGAATGGGTCCCCCAGTAACTCAGCGACAACAATAAAGCCAAATATGTCGGAATTTCCACCGATTTGCTTCAACGAATCCGCAATGTCTTTGAAAAACGCCTGATAATTACTATGCACCAACCTATATAAAAATAGTGTGTTTTAACTATAGTTATAGGTACTAGAACATAAAAAGAATTCAAGTAAATACAAATAGTATATAGTTGGTCTAGTGGTCTCACGACATGACCATCGAAAGATCTCGGGTTCGATCCCAGTCCCGTACCAGGGGGTTATTTCAAACACGTGTACGGTCTGCATTGTCTATACCAATGTACTCAACGGAAAAGTAAAATTTCTTGAGGGAACTTGCACGTTAGCATGTGTATGTGAGGTCTACAAACTCTCACTAAGCCAGCGTAGAAGTTATTTAGGGGGTATACTCCTGTAGTGGGGATTAATATTGACTGGGGATGATGATGAAATGAAAATACCTGTGGTCATAAGCCGTCATAATTAGTTCATTAGCCGGCATACTCAATCCATTGCTCACTAGGCGATCTTGAGCTGCAGTAGAATTGGCAATGAAATGATAAATCTTATGTTATGCGGTGGGTTGGAATCATTTTATCATTTAATACGGACTAGGGATGATGAAATGAAAATGCCCGTAGTCTTAATTAATTCATTAGCTGTCATGCTCGATCCATTGCTCACTAGGCGATCTTGAGTTGGAGTAGAATTGGCAATGAAATGATAAATCTTGTGTATTGTTGTGGGTTGGAATCATTTTATCTTTGTAGTTTGTAATTGAATTCGAATGATATAGTACATGGTTGCAACATAAATTACTGTGATCAACAACGAACGTTTATTCGGTGTAATGACCTTAGTTCGAGGTTAAAATTAGTCATTTATATAAATGATGCGGGTTCTATGATAAGATCATACTAAAGTTTCGATATTAAATTACCTTTAATGACTTAAAAAAACCTGTTGCCTGCGACAGCTGAGATATTAACCTATTCTTCTTCTCACATCTATACCTACTGTTATAAACTTTTTAAATGTCAAATTGTGTAAATCAAACATATTACCTTAAACACATTAAAAAAAATACTCATATCAACTAATTGAGGGATTCTGAAGTCAAATCCGTCGATGTTTGTTTGTTTATTTGTTTGCTTGTTCGTGGTTCACGAAAAAACCAGTAAGTAGGTAGATTTTGGTCAAACAATTATAGTCTTAAAGGTACTATTCCATCTTAAATACTACGTTGTGTTTAATCAAAATCAGTCCAGTAGAATTAAGATACAGCTCGATCCCTGTTTTAGTAGCTGCCTTTAAGGTACGTGAGCTCAAGTAAAAGTGGTTTTTAGGCTGTTTATATAAATCTAAAATTGTTTCGGGATATCCCATGTAGCGAAAAACCGACATTCACGCGGGCGGAGCCGCGGGCAAAAGCTAGTTATTATATAAGGATTTATTAGGTGTGTTTTGTTCAAACTATAGGAAAAAAGTAATAATTGACTTGGTTAGTTTCTTGTATATTTTGCGATTACTTTTTCTGGGAGCTCATTTAATTAGTTTTGAATATATAGTTACGATTCAAATTGAAATCATAATTTAAATTGGTTCATTTAATGTGTACTATATTGTGTTAGTAAATTTAATAATTAATTTGAGGTAAGAGATCACGCGTTCACTTACATTATAAACTAGTTGTTGTCCTTAGATCCGCTCATGTAGTCTATATATTTGACGCTTACTAGAGTCTTAATGGTAATTTGGCTGTTAATTTCTACAGGTTTTCAATTTTTATTCAGAAATCCTAAATGTTTGTGGGATAATAAGAGCATATAATATTTGTTTAGAAGTCTTTTATAAACTGACATAGTCCTGTGTAAATCGATTTAGAAATTTCGGAGTTTAGTCAGGGTAAAACACAGACAAACCAACAGACAACAGTTTTAATAACGTCTATTTGAATTATGTTTTCGTACAAATAGCCACACAGTCTTAAGAAAAAGCTTTTGTTTCGTAATCATATACAAATACTTTAATTTCATTTATTCGTATAGATAGATAAATAAGCGGTGATTTGGTAGCCACCCGAGTGAAGCATCACTTGAAGGTTTATTTTAAAGTTTTAAGTTAGTTAACTGTGATGTTTAATATATAAATATGGTGTTATTTTCTGTATTAATAGTTAATAATAGTGAACAATATTAAAACATTGGAATAAAATTGTGATGTAAAATTTGTTTGTTTGCATGTTTGTATGTAGGGGGTAATCTCCGGAACTAATGATCCAATTCTAAAAAAATCACCAGTAAAAATCTACATTATTCTTGAGGCTATAAATTATATTTATATTGTACATATTAGCCGAGCTATCACAATGTTTGTCTAGCAAGTTGGAAGCGATACGATTACGAAAAAAATATGGCGCTCGCCCGGAAGGGTTTTTGAGTAGATAGGAAGTCCACGTGAGCGGAGTAGCGGGCAACAACTAGTATTATATTAGTGTGGACTAAATTTAAGTTAAATTAATTTATTAATTTATATTTTAAAAGTAACTTATAAAGATTGGGTTCACTTAGATTAAGTACATAGACTTATCGAGGCTGGGCGTACTTCAATACTTGAATGGAGTACTCACCTGGAGTGGAGTGGAGCAATTGGAAAACGGTTTGCGCATTAGAGGATTAAAGTTATATTAACGTCCGTTATTTTTTATTATAATATTATAAAACTTGTTAACTATAACGCGAGGCTATGGTAGATAAATAATAAATAATATTCTGGACATACACAAACGCACACATTGATCTAGTCCCAAACTAGGATCCCTGTGTTTTTGATGAAACATGCCGCAGTCTTTAAGTCGGAATAGTACCTTTAACACTGTAACAGCTTGACCAAAATCTACCTGTTGTTGATATTGTGTGAAATTCGAACAAACAAACAAACGAACAAAAATCGACGGATTTGTTTACAGAAGCACTTAATGAGTCAATCTGAGTAGTTTTTTACGAGTATCTTTACAGAATCTGACATTTAACAGTTTTATAATAGTATAGATAGGTCTATGACTCGAGATATTTGTGCTGATCGCACAAGATTTGTCCCTACCTGGATTCGAACCCGGGACTCATTGGCACAGAAGGCAGGGCCACTGCTACTGTACCAATCAGTCGTCAGTGGCGCTATGGTGGAGATGAGGTGTTATGTGACGTAATGTGGGGAGAAGAGTTCAATTGAAGCAATAAATGACGTTCAGGTAACGCACTGTCTGATTACGTAACTTGCAAAACTGTGTTCATCTCCATTATTCTACAATAATTATTGATTCAAATGGCACGTGTCAATTGCATTTGCAATCAGTCCTCTGATTACTTAATAGATATTAAAATCTTGTATTAAGTTATAGCTAGTGAAGTGCGAGGCACATGTCTTATTAATCCACTAGCTTTTGCCCGCGGCTCCGCCCGCGTGAGTGACGGTTTTCGGCTACACGAGAAATCCCGACACAATTACAGATTTATATACAAAGCCTTAGAACTACTTTTACTTGACCTCTTGTACCTAAGCGGCGACTACTAAAGCAAGTATCAAGCTGTATCTTCGATTTTACTGGACCGATTTTGATGAAACATGCCGCATTAATTAAGTCGGAATAGTACCTTTAAGACTGTAATAGTTTAACCAAAATCTACTGACTGGTTTTTGCGTGAAGCCTGAACAAACAAACAAACAAACAAACGTCGATGGATTTGGTTTTAGAAGCCCTGAATTAGTCGATCTAAGTAGTTTGTTTTTAAATATTTTTTGATTTTAGAAAATTTGACATTTAACAATTTTACAATAGTATAGATAGATAGATAATGGTAGAATGTTCGCGATCGCGCGGTTTTTGCTAGTGACATAATAATCAAACGCACGTTTGCAAGTGGCGGGAGCTGTTGCGGGCTTGAACTTTTAATAAACAAGAGCTAACAAGTACTACGTAATTGTTATTAGAATAGCTGTCAGTTTTTATTTATGAAACGATATAATGATATATAGTATAACGGCTTTCGAGCGAAGGGTCGCGGGTTCGATTACCTATTTTTGATTTATATACGCTCTAAAGTCCTTCATGCTCGCATGGGTATGTGAAGTTTACCAACTCGCACTAGGCCAGCGCGGTAGACTACGGGAGGACTATGCCTCTGTAGTGGGGACGATTATGGACTGGGGATGATGATGGGCGATAGTATAACAGTAACTTTCATTTTTAGTATCTCTTCAACTTTAATGACAAAATTGTATGCATAAATGAGAAAATATTTTAATTTCACTACATCATTCAGATGTTCACAAAAGCTGACGTTTACACTCAAATATAAGCAGGTATATAAGAATGTTCTAGAATCTAGACAAAAGAAGAATGTATCATCCTATGTCTTCATTATTTTTTGCGTATTACTATTATTCACTAGTGATATTTTTTGTACGTAGGTATTCAAACGTATAGCTAATAGGTAGTCTGTGACTCACAGTAATATTGTCAGAGTATTGTAGGCACGAATGCCCAGTGAATGGTATTAACTGAATATTCAAACTACGACAAAACACAAGCTTCAAGTTTAGTTACTTCCTTTTTCCGCGCGGACAATGCCTAACGCATATTGTTGTGCCGAGGGCATAAAGCAATGTTTACACATATCGTGCGAAACAATGCTTATGCGAGGTTTGCAATCGTCAAGAACTGTATACGTCCTCCTGTAGTCTGTTATCCTCGGACGCGGGGATCGTATGAGCATATGTCCATAAGACGGAAAGGTATCTGTTTTTTGCACCGACCATTTCTCGTTTGCAGGGAGGCTGGCTCCCTAATTTCTCTATGGGGACGCATCAGACGCAGCGCGCTACCTCTATGGGCTGTCACGCTCGCCTCTTAAAGGCTGTATCCTAGTTGCGGATCCGAAGTTCGGTTACTTCCTGCGTAGTGCAAACACTAATTTTATGTGGATATTTTTCATCAAATTCAACAAAAGGACCACTAGTTTTGTGTGTGTGTGTGTTTTTTTTTGGACACAGCCCACTATTGGAGCACATATTTCTTTTCCTCAGGAGGAGGGTTTAGCCAATTACAGATAGTGGTAGATACCGAACTCGCCTAAGACGGCATGGTACATTTCACACTTCCTTAAATAAAAAAAAAATATCGAATTAAATATAAATCAATTACTAATTAATCTTAAGTATAAAACATGTAAAAAGAATATCTGTAAGAGAACTGAAGCTACCCACATACTTTGCAGGATCAAATGACAATATACCAGTCACGTCTGTCGAAGGTCCGAAGGGAATGATTGCTTAGCCATCGAATGATGATTGCGTATTTGTAAACGTCTTATGGGTTAATATGGTTAATGATTTACTCAAAGTTGCCGACAGCACCTGTATGAGTGTTACTTATATATAATTTAAATATAATACACAAAAAGATAAGAATAGATAAGTATGTTTGAACCTTATTCTCTGAGGAACCCGAAGTACGGCTCAGAAAGTTGCACATCGTCCCTTCAGGGGTATGGTTTTAATAACGCATATAATGTTTGCTTGCCGCATAACTGATTCACTGTTTAATGAACTGGGATAATCCAAAGACCAACAATGACTTTGCTTGTAAACGCTATTATTATTACGAAACGCGTAAACCAGTTAATAATTATGTAACCTCACTTATGTTTTAATCAGAGTCGCATGTGTAGACACGTTTCCACTACTTAATTAGTTGGATTAATAAATTAATATAATTTACTGTCGAGAACGGTTGTCTACTGAGTTAGTAAGCGTTATACATATGCGTTATGAGTTAAGTTTGCTTTTTAGCTTGTTTTAGTCAATTGCTTTTGCGCGGTTAGTTTTTAAACACTATTCTGGTATTACTATTCTACGAGGGATTAAGTATCTCTTTTATTTACATAATAAACAGTCTACAATCATCAAGACTAGCCAACAACTAGAAATAGCAATTGCACAGAAAACTACGACCTTTTTAACATTCAAGTGTAAAGTTTTTTATTAATAATATTTTATAAATAGCTTTTGCCCGCGACTCCGCATGCGTGAATGTCGGTTTTCCGTTATAAAAACCCAAAGTACCATTTTTACTTGACCTCTTGTACCTTAACAGCGGCTACTAAAGCAGGAATCAAGCTGTATCTTCAATTCTACTACACCGATTTTGATGAAATATGCCGCAGTATTTAAGTCGGAATAGTACTTTTAAGATTGTAGTAGTTTAACCAAAATGTACCAGCCGGTTTTTGCGTGAAGCCCGAACTAACAAACAAAAACAAACATCGACGGATTTGGTTTCACAAGCCCTTAATTGGTTGATCTCAGTAGTTTGTTTTTAAATATCTTTGGTTTTTGAAAATTTGACATTTAACAATTTTATAATAGTAATAGACTTAAATAATGTGGAATACAATTTTGAAATAATATTCTAGTGCGGTTCTCTGAAACAATTTAAAATTAGAACAAAGCTCCATCTACATTATGGGCTAATCAGTTAGGTTAATATAGATGACAGATGAAAGGAGGACAGGTAGTTGATACTCGAACTGTGAACACAGTTTTTCATAATAAAATGAGTCAGTACTTTTTTGTATAAAACTGGCCGTGTACATGAAAGAATTTTTCAATGTCAACATTCTTACAAAAATTCAATATCCTTTCTTTGTGATCACCTATGTTATGTAAGGTAATTTCTGCTTCTAGACCATTTTCTGTCATTCAGTGGTATAATATATCAATGTTACCAACTTAAAAATCATATTAAGAAACCGGGGAAACCCGAGGTAATAAATTAAAATGATATAATAATATAATAACTAAGTTTGTGTAGTTGTTATTTAGGTTTCTATAGTTAATAGTTATCTTATCTACTACTAGCTTTTGCCCGCGGCTCCGCCCAGGCGAATGTCGGTTTTCCGTTACATATGAAATCCCGAAACAATTATATATTTAAATAAAAATCCTAAAAACCACTTTTACTTGAGCTCTTGTACCTTAACGGCGGCTACTAAAACAAGGATCAAGCTGTATTTTCATTTCTAGTTGACCGATTTTGATGAAACATACCGCAGTATTTAAGTCAAAATAGTACCTTTAAGACGGCAATAGTTTGTCCAAAATCTACTGCTGGTTTTTGCGTGAAACAAATAAACAAACACCCAAACAAACAGACATCGACGGATTTGGTTTCAGAAGTCTTTAATTAGTCGATCTGTCTAGTTTTTTAAATATTTTTGATTTACAAAATTTTACTTTTACAATTATATAATAGATATCTTATACTATTATAAAATTGTACGCTAATACGCCAAATTTTCAAAAATCAAAGACATTTAAAAACAAATTACTCAGATCGACTAATTAAGGGCCTCTGAAACCGAATCCGTCGATGTTTGTTTGTTTGTTCGGGCTTCATGCAAAAACCAGCACGTATATTTTGACTAAACTATTACAGTCTTAAAGGTACTATTCCGGCTTAATTAATGCGGCATGTTTCATCAAAATCGGTCCAGCAGAATTGAAGATACAGGTTAATCCCTGTTTCAGTAGTCGCCGCTTAGGTACGAGAGGTCGATTAAAAGCGGTTAATGTTTTTTATATAAATCTATGATTGTGTCGGGATTTTCCACGTTGCGAAAAACCGACATATAAACTAAATAGTCCATAATATCTTAATGAGATTTATTATTACAACCTTCTGATACTATTTTTCTTCTAATACTATCAGTCTGACATTGACTCGAATAGAATTATTGGTAGAACTAAAATTCTTGTAATTTTTATTTGAACATGACAAGAGATCTTTTTTTTCATTAGAGTTTCTTTAAAAATTCTTATTAGTACGAACACTAAAGCTGATTTGGATTTTTATTCCTTAGCCAAAAAAAATCTGAAATTGCGAATACTGAAAAAAGATAAGGTTAAAAATTAAAAATATAAAGTAAAAATATATTTAAAGTTTCATAGTAGATAGGTAAAGTATGGCCGAACTGCAACTGATTTAAAACGGAGGATAAACCAAAAAGTTACATAGAATAAATTCAAAGGATTTAAAAACCTTTTGCCTTTTGACAGCGTACTTAATAAGTCATTTTCCTCTTAGTAACCGTCTTCGATATTTATTTTTAATTACTAAAAGGACCGATAATGCTTGGTTGACAATAAAATTTTTCGAAGTTTCATAATAATTTGCTCTCTAAGGTTTGCTGGAAGAAAACTCAATTTTTGAGTTAATCTCGCCTTTGTACATCTTTTTTCTCTATTAACAAATGTATTTACATGTTTGTGTACAATAAGAATAAATAAATAATTTTAACAGTTATGAGATGACTATCACTACGACTATGACTATCACGGATACATCAAGTAAATTTAAGGATCATCGGTGTTTTACAAATCATTGGTTAAGAAAATTGAGAAAATAGAGCGAAAATTTTAACTCGGGTCCGTTCGATTCATATTTCTTTTACCGTTATACATGTATAATATATTTTAAATTAGTTTTATTACTTCAACTCGTTGCAGGTTACAAAGTCATTCTTTAAATCACTAATACTAGGGCGGGCGCAGTTCGCGCTGTAGCCACAATAATGTACCCTTCTTTTTACCGGCGGAAATGTCTACCGCATACGTCAGAAAGATTATGTGGGGCTTGCACTCACTAAAACCCCCGGGTAATCTTTTCTAGCCCATTTTGCCGAAGCCGTGATCATTCTGCCACAGCTTAGGTAGGCTTTGGACCTGTCCTCATCTTCTGGGAAAAATACTGAACCTCCCTTTCTTCTTATAGGCATATGATGCTTCTGGTGTCTCCTTCATGGGCCTGCACAATAATATACCTACGCCACGCGGCCCATTCGGTTGGGTCTAATACAGTGCGTGTCACACGCTCGATGGACTTGGGTATTCGCGTGCTGTTTCATTAATGAATATTTATTCATGTGTTATGATCCTACCGAGCGAGAAACGAGTGACTCTGAAACGATCAAAGAAGAAAATTCTAACACGTAGGAGATACATTTCATTTTCGATTAATTAATATTGTCAGGTATACAGCGCTCTGTAAAGTGAAATTGCGCTTTACTGCATCGTCACCAGAATCCCTATTTAATTAAATTTCTTCACAGAGTGCATCTTCGAGTCTCTTTCTTCCGTGCTAATACAATTAATTTGGGATTGCCTTTTATTATCAAATTGTCGAGCTAATGTAATTGGCCGCGTGTATTATAGTCTACCTAGTTTCACCGGGGTCAGTTGATAACTTTTGACACGTTACGTGATTTATACCTACTAACAATTTATGTTTCATATACTTATGATAAGTCTATTATAATTATATTAATCGTTAATGCAATAATAACAAAAGATAAGAGACAATTATTGGTATCACGTAACGAAGAGAACGGAGTGACCTCGCGTATCATCCGTGTCAATAAAGGGTAGACGATAACCAGGGCGACAAACAATGTTATTCTAGAACACTCGGAATTAAATACAAACATTTGTTCTAGTACCCACTTAAGGAAATAATAGATGTTTGTGATCACACAGAATGAGATGGCGGCGTGCGGTAGCTCTTTAACTGTAAATAAGAACTAAAATTTTCTACCTCAATATTTCCCTCAAGCGTTTCATTATTTTAGGTTTTTGGGAGTAAATAAATCTCGATCACTTAAAAAATTGTCATTTATTTAAATTGTTTTATTGCACATCCAAAAGAAAAACGAAAGAGAAAAAGCTTATAAAAGAAGATAAACTAGAGAGAAGCATCGGTAGCCTAGTAGCATGACTATATATGCTGTCTCAAATCTTGAGTTCGAATCCAAGGCACAAACATTTAAGTTTTTGTAATTATGTGCGTATTAATAACTAGTTTTTGCCCGCGGCTCCGCCCGCGTAAATGTCGGTTTCCCGCTACATGGGAAATCCCGACACAATCATAGATTTATATAAAAGTCGCGGAACCATTTTTACTTGACCTCTCGTATCTAAGTGACGGTTAATAAAACAGGAATCAAGCTGTATCTGCAATTCTACTGGACCAATTTTGATGAAACATGCCGCATTAATTTGGTGGAAATAGTACCTTTAAGATTGATAATAGTTTAATCAAAATCTACCTGCTGGTTTTTGCGTGAAGCCCGAACTAACAAACAAATAAACAAACAAACAAACATCGGCGGATTCTCTTTCAGAAGCTCTGAATTAGTCGATCTGAATAGTTTGTTTTTAAATATCTTTGATTTTTAAAGATTTGACATTTAACAATTTTATAATAGTTTAGATATAGATAGATTAATAAGGTTTTGCTTCAAACGATAAAGGAAAATATCGTGACACATTTTCTCGATGGCGTCTGAAGTTTATCAGCTCGCATTAGGCCAGTGTAGTGACTTCCGGCCGTGATATGGGCCATGGTCGAGAGTGAGAGCGCCTGGGCGGCAGTTTCTGCTCACTGTGAGACCATCATGGCGACTAAAGAGGCGGTCGAGCGGTTGCGGGAAGAAGCCACGCAGAACCCCGCTCGGCGGAGACTAAGAAGTAGCCTGCGAGTGACGGAGAAGGCACCCCGTCCCTAGAACAGAAGCAGGCTCGTGACGAGGGCGCATGTATGACATGCCCCTATGGAGAAGGAGTCGAGGAGCCAGGTTCCTTGCATAAGACGAGGCTTGTACAAACAGTCAAACCCGCCTGCATCGCGGATGAATACTAACGTGCCCCCGTTGGCGGGCCACAAGGGTATTGATGGACAGCGTGTAGTTTTACTGGGTGCAAACCCCACATAACCGTTGTACCGTGACCTCGACACGATGGTATGCCTGAGGCATTTCTGCACGTAAAAAAGGCCAGCGTAGTGAATTAACTCCTGTCAACCTGAGAGGAGACCCGTGTCCTGCAGACGGGTTGATGAAGATGAAGGAGATACATAGGGACCCACCTTTCTTAATGATATTAGTGACGTCAGATAACAGTCGGTCAAATTAATGATCTCAACACGCCGTATACCTACAGTCCCTATAATAACAGCAGATCCTGACTTAGATAAAGCTAACGTAATAGTGAAGAAGATACAAGTTTACAGTGCAAAGATTAGCAATGGAAACATCTTGAATATCGGAGTTTTGGCGGCAACCCGACTGACGCATCACCTACAAATTTGTTTTAGCGTTTTATATCGGTTTATTGTGATGTTTGATATATAAATCTGGTGTTGTTTTGTTTATCAATAGGCAATAATCATGAAAGATTCGATTGAAACATTCGAATAAAAGTGTTACTGTCGATGAAAAGTGACCGCGTTTTTCAAAGCAACAGGCCTGCGGGAATTTTGTCTGTCGATAGCGGTATTTATCGGATTGACTTCAAAATTCCCAAGAAGCAGTAAAATGTGATACACCGATATTTTAATGTTAAATTGAAAAAAAAATTATATAATATCAAAATATATGCACTCGACACTGGCAGAAATGGCGCGAATTCGCAGCCGATTGCCACTATGAAAAATAGAAGATTTTAAAAATTTATTTATTCGCATAGATTTTTTATAGGGATCAATAAGTTATTTTATATAAAATTTTATATCAATTGTCTGACATGAGGTAACACGAAATATCTTTTACTCCGAAAACTTAAAAATTAAATGCAAATTATAGTATGTCACTTTCTTTTCATAAAATTGCTAATTGCAACGGTAATCTTCTCGGATCATTCTTGAAATTTTTTAGACTAACAATCAGCGTTTCTAAATAATCTTTTTTTATTTTTATATGGACAACACAGGATCACCATATTAGTAATATAAAATTTAAAATTATGTCAACGCTTAATAAATAGAAAGGGTTTGTTCCTCTATATTAGTTCCCATATCAAAAGAGTGGACTATTATTTTTATTCTATATTCATTCTATTATTAGTTCTTGTTAACTGGTTTTACAGATTATTCTTAAATTTTAATGAAAGATAAAATATTCCTGAGATAAAAAGACAATGAAAGTCCTGTTAAAATTGCTTCAACGACATCAGAAATTAGCACGGACGAATAAACGGATGGACAAACTGGTAAAAATATTAAAAACGCGTTTTTGGTTTTTGGTAACATGCATATAATTAAATGAGCTTCAGAAGAAGCCTGATTAAATTTCTAAATCACAGACTGATAGGGGTACGAGTGAGTATACGTTCTATATTTTTTTTTGTCCCGGAGAAAATCCTACATAGGACTACAGGCGTGTCTGACTCGTGCCGACTGAAAACTCTACGGTGGCCATCGATATATATGTGGGGATTCGGGATCATATGACTTTTCATATATTCTTTTCTCCTCTCACGTTACTGAGAATATGATAAAACATGCCGCAGTATTTAATTCGGAATAGTACCTTTAAGAATGTAAAAGTTTGACCAAAATCTATTAGCTGCTTTTTGCGCGAATCTCGAACAAACAAAAAAAAAATAAACATCGATAGATTTTGCATCAGAAGCTCTTAGTTACTCGATCTGAGTAGATTTTTTTGTAAATATTTGACATACAAAATTTGACATTTAAAAATGTTATTAAAATATAGATGGATATTAAGTTAAAAGTAATTTTATTAAAGCTCTCTAAATTCAGAGCTGGCAGTATGGATTGATTAACACTAGGTAGTGCTTAAAGTTAATGGTCGGGAGGGGGCGTTGGATGGTCTAGATAAGAGCGGCTCTTCTCACTAATAACATTTGGCGCCTGCATCAAGCCTTAAAACGATGTGGTTATGCATTGACACGAACATTTAGCTGAAGCTTTATCTCTTAACCTTGTATATATAAATGTATCATCCCTGTATATATAATACAGTAGCAGTGACCCCGCTTTCTGAGCCAATGAGTCCCGAGTTTGATCTTGGCAGGGTTAAATTTTTTGTGATGTGCGGAAATGTTTGTATCCAAGTCATGAACGTATTTATCTATTTATGTATTGTATTTATCTATAAAAGTAACTATATCATTGCATACTACCCAAGTACAGGGAGCCCCAATTTGAGACTAGATCAATGTGGCCGAGTGTCCATAATATTATTATAACAATAATAATACTAATAATAATAAATAATTTATAATAACAATAATAATACTAATAAGTATTATTATTGTTATTATAAATTATTTATAATAATTTTTGAATAGTTGTGAAAATGTGGCCAAAAAATTAATATTATGAACATTTTTTTACACCAAAGTATAATATATAATAATAAGTGAGTACTAGAGGACAATATACGTACATATGTAGATAAATACTAATACATACCCACACAAACATAACTCGGGTATAAACATTCGTGCTCAACACAGAGTTTGTCCCTACGGTGATTCCAACCCGGGACCAATTGGCGCAGAAAGCAGAATGACTACCCCTGAACCGAACAGTCTTTAAATTCAAATTCGGAACTTTCTTGGTATCTATTCATCATTATCATCACCAGCCCGTGGAAGTCCACTGCTGGACATGATCTATCCACTTAACAAGGAGGGGTTTGCCATAATCTTCATACTTGGCAAGCGTCTTGGTGATCGCAATAAATTTTGATTGTATAACAGTATAACGCTGTTTTCCATTACCCTGGTACATCCTTTAGCTTATTCTGACAGCATCCGAGATAGAGTAACGCCGTTACGTAACAATCCTCTACTAAATGAAATTGTATCTATTACTAAAATTAAATTGTGATCTTATCAAGATGTACTTAAACACTAATTTGATTTAGGAATTCTATAATATATATATATATATATATATATATATATATATATATATATATATATATATATTGCCTGCGGCTCCGCCTGCGTGAATGTCGGTTTTCCCAGGAAATCCCGACACCAATCATAGATTTAAACAAAAAGCATACATAGGTACCACTTTTACTTGACCTCTCATACCTTAACGGTAGCTACTAAAATAGGGATCAAGCTGTATCTTCAATTCAACTGGATCGATTTTGATGAAACATGTCGCAGTATTTAAGTCGGTGTATTTAAGACTAACAGTTTAGTCAAAATTCACCCGTTGGTTTTTGCGTGAAGTCCGAACAAACAAACAAACATCAATGGATTTGGTTTCAGAAACTGAAAATTTGTCGATCTAAGTAGTTTGTTTTTAAAGGTGTTTGATTTTTTAAATTTGTCATTTAACAATTTTATAATAGTATAGATACAGATAATCCTTCCTCCTCGGCGCTCTAAGTACGTTAATGTTTTGAGGTGTAGGCGCGAGTAAGCCAAAAGTTCTTTCTCCAGAAATGTTCAAAATAACGAGGCAGTGAGGGGAATCTGTAGGTTATTCACAATGTATCCCGAAGTATGTATGTATCACAATCTATGCCCGCGGGGGCGAAGTGTGAGCTGCGGATAGCCACTCTGCTACATTGGACGATCGTAGCAGGTGGAAAGAAGTGGTCTCTGCCTACCCTTATGAGATATCGGCGTGAGTGTATGTATGTATGTATCCCGAAGCCCGTTAAATATCTCGATAAAAGACCAACGCATTCTTAATCGGTAAGTCAGCAACGGCTCACAAGCCGCTACCGCCTTTTGTGGTAGTCTTATGTGATATTTTCTCTGGTTTACAATAAGATAATATTCAATTATTAGAATGACGACTACCTAACGTAGCTCGGGGTCATTGCCTCTAAAAATATTAAACTTAGCATATTTAAAAAAATGCTTACATATCGAATGTACGGCTGCCATATTATTTCGCCACAGAGAGGTGACAAGCAAACGTTAACAAAAAATGGTCGCCGATCGGTTACAGAATGACATCAGCATCTATGTGTGTTTGTTAATTATGTTGCATTTCCCTTGGGTAGCCGGCGAGAACAATACTGCAGTTGCATTCCTTGCACCGATACAATTATAAAATTTGTGTACATATTGTACATCGGCGACACGTGAGTCAAAATTGAATTTATTATTAATTTATATAACTCCTTTTTAAAAACGGTTAAAAAAGTTTGCATTTCTGTAATTTCTAAGTAGAGACTTTACGTAAGCTCATACAGTTTTTT
Organism: Thaumetopoea pityocampa; assembly: GCA_017165845.1. Lineage (NCBI taxonomy): Eukaryota > Metazoa > Arthropoda > Insecta > Lepidoptera > Notodontidae > Thaumetopoea > Thaumetopoea pityocampa. Next base: position 32,426 of record WUAW01019860.1, on the reverse strand, counting down.
TCCACATTACCAAAACTCAGACACGTGTTATTTAAATGTTTGTCAGACTGTTTGCATGTTTGCCCATTTCGAAATGGCTATTGATATTGACGGAGTTTTCACTGGCAAATAGAGGACAATTTAAAAAATAATGTAGGAACATTTTCATGTTTCTATCTCAGTCTGTAATATTTTATCGCTGTAGGAGTAATGGTAACAGCAAAGTAGCAAAAAAATGACCTCGTAAGGTAGGCAATATAACTTACCCTTGAAATATTTCTTCTTTTAAGCATTATCAAACAAAATCGCCATTTACATTGCCAGTTTGTTAGTCCGCTTAATTCTTTTAAACTACGTAACGGATTTTGATGCGGTTTTCACTATTATTTAGAGATTTTCTCACATAAGGTTTATATGTACTACATATTATATTACTATTACTATTATACTACGTACTCTTTATATGTATACACACTAAAGCAAGTTAAATATTTTTTTAAATCTACTATTAAAAAAATAACACGATTTTCAAGTGCTTACGTGTCTTACCCACGTGGCTACTAATGAGACTATTCCAACTTAATTAATGCGGCATATTTCATCAAAATCAGTCCAATAGAATTGAAGATACAGCGATACAGCTGAATCCCTGTTTTAGTAGTCGCCGCTTAGGTACGAGAGCTCAAGTAACAGTGGTTAATTTTTTTATATAAATCTATGATTGTGTCGGGATTTCCCATGTAGCGAAAAACCAATATTCACTGGGGTGGAGCCGCGGGCAAAAGCTAGTATTAATACATATGTAGATAAACACTCATGACTCAGATACAAATATTCGTGCTTATCACACAAAGTTTGTCACTGCCAAGATTCGAACCCAGGACAAATTGGCAAAGAAGGCGGTAATTGCGACTAAAGCAATCGGCCGCCAATCAATAAATATTAGATGTGTTAGCACTAGTTGATTCGCAGCGTGTGACCGCGTCATTCAGAGGCAGACGTTAAGTGGTTAATGTAAAGGAAACAATGAACCATTCATTTGCTAACCACCCACATGCCTGTTGACTGTAAAACAATTGTGTAACAGGCCGATGTAACATGCGAGTGCAACGTTATAATATATGATATAGAGAACTATAGTTCTTAATAAGTAAGTAGTAAGAAGTAATTTTAAGCTAAACTAGATCAATAAAATATATGTCCTCTACCATGCTCCTTTGAATTATTAAGAATTGAATTTGGATTATTATTAAGATCTAATCTTTTAGTAATCAATGATGATACGTAATCAATCTGTGCCGTGTCTGTACATAGAATATTTTCTCAAAAAAACTATCCTTACAGCTTGTACTTATGTTGCCGGAGCCAAAAATATAGTTTTTAGAATTTTTGTCTTTTTGTCTTGTGCGTTTGTGCACGCTAATCTCAATATAAATTAAGAGTAAACTACTCAGATCGACTAATTAAGGGCTTCCGAAGCCAAATCTGTCGGTGTTTGTTTGTTTGCTTCACGCAAAAACCAGCGGATAGATTTTAGTTAAACTATTACAGTCTTAAAGATACTATTCCTACTTAAATATTGCGGCATGTTTCATCAAAATCCGTCCAGTAGAATTGAAAATACAGCTTGATCCCTGTTTTTCCTTTTTTTATGTCTCTAATTGTGCCGACATTCATACGGGCGGAGCCATGGGCAAAAGCTAGTATTTAATAAAATAGTAGTTTAGTAATAAATCGATATTTGAGTATTAAATGGTTCGTATGTGTTGTATATTGGCATAAATATTGTGAAGTAATAACAAAGAAGAATTGCGAAACTTTTACTTAACTCGTTAGCTAAGCGATTCTTTATTTTATTTTATTTTTAAGCAATTTATTACATTATTATTTAGTATATAAAATATAGGGTTAAAATTAGAGAGATATAACTATTAGAAGGTGTTACAGAAATTGCCAAATATCCATTCCCGAAGCATTTAAAGCGAATATTTGCAAACTTATTTAACAGTATCATGTTTATCACAATAACTTTTATTCTTTATTTAAATATATACTTTGTGTAATACATTAACAAATATATATATATAAGTATCTTTTATTTATTTATTATTTTTTAATATAATTAACAAATAACAGTAGTTTAGTAGTAGTATTAAAATAGTAGTCTTTAAATTACTATGTCATCATCAGGCTGCGGAAGTTCATTCTTAGACATGAGCCTCCTCTATTGAAAGGAGTGGCTTGCCATAATCTCCACGCTTGATAGGGATCATGGTGATCGCAGTAGATTTTGATTGAATAACAGGATGACGCTGCTGCTCATTATCCTGGTACATCCTTAACTGGTTCTCGCAGCATCCACAGGAACGAGTGACACTATTATTATGCTGGCCCCACACAGCTTATGTCATGTAATGTATTATATTTATATATACTGTTATAAAATTGTAAAATGTCAAATTTTCAAAAATCAAAGTTATTTAAAAACAAACTACAGATCGATTAATTAAAGACTTCTGAAACCAAATCCGTCGATGTTTGTTTGTTTGTTCGTGCTTTACGCAAAAACCAGCGAGTAGATATTAGTTAAACTATTACAGCCTTAAAAGTACTATTCTGACTTAAATACTGCAGCATGTTTCATCAAAATCGGTCCAATAGAATTGAAGATAGAGCTTGATCCCTGTTTTAGTAGCCGCTGTTAAAATACGAGAGCTCAAGTAAAAATGGTTTTAAGGCTTTTTATATAAATCTAGGATTGTGTCGTGATTTCCCATGTAGAGGAAAACCAACATTCACGCGAGCGGAGCCGCAGGCAAAAGCTAATAAATATATATTTATGTTAATTTATTAGCATATTATAATGTACAAAGTAAATTGATCTAGTGGTGCTAGATAAGACTCACAATTAAAAGATCGTAGCTTCGCACCCGATTCGAAATTGAATACTAGTTTCTAAGTTAAGCCTGCTTACATACCGTTATCATCATCAACATGTTTAAATACACTGCTAGAAATATGCCTGCCATATTTCTTATAGACTCAATGCTTGGCAAGCGTTTTAGTAATTTGTTCTGAGAAGAAAGCCTATATCCAATAAGCCGGTGATTATATTTGTAAGAAAGTAAGAGTTTCATCCTTACTCATACAACATCAAAGTTTAGTCGAAGGATGCATTTATCCAGCTCAAGCCCGCATGCTGCCATTGGACCTCGATCCAGCTCTATCCTTCTGCTCTCATCTCGTCTACGGTTACGCTGGCATTCAACCTGACACCTACAAGATGGTGCCACTCAACGAAAACTTGGATGTTGACACAGCTCATGCTAACTACCGCGCTATCACCAACTTCAAGTCTAAATATCCCAGCCTTAAAGTTCTGCTGTCTCTGGGCGGTGATGTTGATACTGAGGACCAACAGAAGTATAACCTTTTGGTGAGTTGCCTTCTTAATTCATTTAATAGTCTCAAATAAATTTTATTAAAAAAACAAACATAAACACTTTTAGCTTATGTCACTCCTGGATCATGTAAGCGTTCCAAGATTACCAAACACACTAAATCAGTTCGTGAGTTTAAAAGTAATGGTAGAATAAAGAAACGCAGATACATGTACATACACACACTCACGCCGTTAAGCCATTAGGGTAGGCAGAGATCAAAGCGGCGAATGCTATCGCATGTTCCGCAAATGGGCCAAGACGGACGCCGGGGAGTTTTTAATGGGTGTAAGCCCCACATAACCGTCGCGTCGTGCCCTCGACGTGGCGGTATGCGTCAGGCATTTTCTCCTC
>WUAW01019860.1:13881-28640 GCA_017165845.1 Thaumetopoea pityocampa | reverse complement strand
TAGGCAGAGAGCACAGTTCGTCACATACTATATGATCCTGATACACCTCTCTTGCCTCATCCACGTTTATACATCTTTTGATACATTTTCATCGATTAAGGTTGCAAAGAACTTGACTTTTTTGAAACAAGTTGTTTAGTCAAAGTAGAAACGCACGTACATTTACATATATTAACTTTTAAGACAATACAAACTACACAATGTTCGTTAAAAATATGCGACTGAACGCGGTGAAGACCACGTACTTGTTTTGATGTCTATGCGGAAGTGCTGACTCCTCTACCATCCGGTTGGCGGGGATTTGACGAGGTCGTGAAAAGAATGAATTCAGAACTTGCTGTCTGGGCCCGTATTGGCGCAGTTTGGGCATAATGATGAAAGGTCTCTGGAGTATTAAGTGTTCTAAAACGACCTTTAAAGCTAAAGGAACAAGAGCATAATCCGACCAGTTCTCCTATATGGCGGCGAGTACTGGCCGGTCTAGACATGTTCATTATTCTACGTCGCGGAGATGCTAAGCTGGATAAGTAGAGTTACTCAATCTAACCGTATGTAACTTATATATCCAAGGCAGTCATGATGTTCGTGATGTGGCAGGCAACCGCTAGGAATTTCGATTAAAGTGGTTTGATAACATTATGTATGGACCGAAGAAATACTTTGGTAGGTGATGACTAAATATGGCTCTTCTTGGGTCACGACCTAGATACCTCATGAAGCGCAGACTGGGTGCAAGATGTTGAAGCCAATGAGCTCGCCATCGAAGATGTGGTAGATCGAGCAAATTAGAGTTTTACACTTATATTGCTGCTATGCATTGGCTTTGGTTGGAGTTGGAAAACGGATCCTGACAAGAGCTGGAATTGAAAACGTCAGGTAGAAGAAAAAGAATAAGATGGTTGTGAGGTAGTCCGGTGATATTAGAGTTGAGCTCTGGGTTAAGCAATGATTCTTGTTGATTTTCTATAACCATCATAAAATACAAGGACATTAGACATTTCTTATAAAGCAAATAAAAATATATAGTCCGATGCGACTTTTGTGTTGTTTTTAAATATATATGTATATAGCTTATTTACTGCAAAAATTTTACTTGCGTCGTTTTTTTAGCAAATTACTTTAGCAATGTTTATTCGTGTTCATGTTAATATTATTGATTTAGTCGACTATTCCAATTTCCGCTTGTTCAGCTCGAGTCTCCGCAAGCACGTACTGCGTTTGTGAACTCTGCTGTGTTGCTCTCGGATCAGCACGGATTCGACGGAATCGATTTGGCTTGGCAGTTCGCCAAGATCAAGCCTAAGAAGATCCGCTCTACCTGGGGTGAGCAACTTCTATATATTAATGTTAATGTTTATACATTTTAATGAGTGTGGATTTTTCCTAAAACCACTTCCTTACAATTAATTAAAATTGTTATTGCGCAATTTATTAAGTTAGCTTATTAATTTTAAAAATTAATATATTCAATTAGCTGGTTTAATTTTCATTTAGTTAGAATAATGGAAAGATTAATTTTCATCATCATCATAGCACCCGGAAGTCCAATGGATGTGGTCTTCCTCCTTAAAAAGGTGCGACGTGCCACAACCTTCACGCTTGGTAGGCGCTTTTGAGATCACAGTAAGTTTTAATTGAATATCAAGATAACGCTGTTTCCCGTATAGCGTTGTCTAGTACCCAAGATACAGGATTTCCCAGTTTGGGACTAGATCAATGTGTGTGAAAGCGTCCAGAATATTATTATTGATCGGTGAAAGTAGCCAATCTAAGAATAAAATTTTGTATTTGTAATAATATCAGATGTTTCTTACAGGTTCTATCTGGCACGATATCAAGAAGACCTTCGGCACCACACTTGTTGATGACAAGGAGACCGAGCACCGGGAAGGGTTCACAGCCCTCATACGTGAATTGAAGCAGGCCCTCAGTGTCAAGCCAAATAAACAATTGGCCATCACAGTTCTACCCAATGTAAACGCAAGCAGTGAGTACAATCAAACATATTACACGCGCTAAAAAACAATTAAAAAAAAAACACAAGAATATATTTTCAATATCTGTGGAGCCATCCTGTCTGATTGTTTAAGGAATAGCATAAGGAATTAGTGTAAGTTGAAGTATGATATGTTAATTTTGATCGAGAAAGAAATGCTGCAATAATTTGGTCATTTAGAAAGGATGAGTGAGATTCGAATGACATAACGAATATACCGGGCAAATGTGAATGGAAGTGTCGGAAGAGAGCGCCCAGCAAAAAATTACCTTGATCAAATCAATAACTTATTTCAAAAATCTCAAGTTCGTAGTATTCCTAATCGACGACAGTATATGATTAGATGTATAAATGTGAATGAGGCGAGAGAGGTGAGTCAAGATCGTAGTGTGTGTCGACTTTTGGTTTCTGCCTACCCTTATGGGATAATAGCGTGAGTATATGTATGTTTTCAGTTTTATTCATCATCTTCATTTCAGCTTTTTTCAGTTCACTGCTGGACATAGACTTCAGACACGAGTTCGTATGCGGTCGGATTGCGTAATATATGTACATAACATCAGGTTTATAAGCAACACAATATTATTATTCAAATGAATATCAAAATTTCACAATAATACATCATCACAAGTTTCTTATAACGATAAATAATTGGGTAGAAATCGAAAGACTACGCGCTGTAGCCGCTGCTACAACTGTCTTCTATCTAGGTGTATTCTTCTTTTAACCCATTTGCATCATAAGCGCATATATGCGCGCATTTTGCCTGGCCACCATTACCAGAGCGCATATATGCGCTCATTGCACTTGGGCATTTATCACCAGAGCGTATATTATACCCATGTATATTTGACTCTCAGTCAATGAAAAGAGCTGATCGCGAATAGTTTCAGGGTAAAATAAGTTAGGAAAAAAAATGGATAGCTATGTTTCCGAAAGCAGTGAAGAGGTGATTAGACCTAGAAAACGTACTAGACGTAGACGTTTTATGGCGATAGTAATAAGAGTGAGAGAGATTTTGAGTGGGAGGAAAAAAAATTATAAGCCTGAATTTCATAAATTTACATGTGTTGGTGGTGTAAATGAAAACGTCTAGAATTTTACTAATTATAATAAATATGTTTAATAATGTTTTATTTATAAAATAAATTAATAGAAACACACAGTAGACTCCAAATAAGGATACGCACATTATCTTTTTAATATTCCGGACCAGTTTAAGGATATTAATATGACCTTGTTCTGACAGATGCAAAGCGTGGCTGTTATTGTAGCGTTCGGATGTTATTATCCTTCTGCTGTTCTGAGAACTAGTTTTTATAATGTTTACGCATTGTCTGGAAGTATTTTATTAAAATATCTAAGCGGATAGGATTATATATTTTTGTGAAAAGTGTGACGATATCGGAAAAGGGAAGATCTACAAACTAGACGATTATTATATCTAGTGGGGCATTCCACTGTCCCAAGCGGTTGATGTTGGGTCGTTGTATATACATGTATAGTCAGTTGCTTTATATTTTTCTTTGCCGTGAGTCAGCTTCTTTGTCTAGATAGCGACGCCATCTGTTGAGGATGCTTGGTGTTTAGTACCGACTTAGGTTGCTATTGTATATAAAATATGAAACGAAAAAAAAATTCACAGGAAATGGAATAAATTTTCAATAATATCACCAGTGCAGACTTCACAAGTATTCTCGGTAGATTATACATTATAAAATGACAGTTATTTTCGTGCTTCAAAAAGCAGTCTTTAATTACGTGTACGCTTACACTTGCTATATGACATTCTATGTTGTCGCTTTAGCTTCTACCATTTAATTTTAGTTAGGATAAACTTTGATGAATTTTTATTGACGTGAATTTTATTTTTTTTATTTGTGAGCCGCTTTTAATGATGCAGATTTATGTGAATGATAAATAATAACTGCATCCTTTATGCAATCCTTGCTCATTACACCTTTCCTATCCCAGCCTATTTTCTTTCCTCTCCACTTAATCAATAGCTGCCGTACTGATGGCTGCATGGCTAGACATGGGACTATAACACGGGACTATAACATGGACCGGTAGACCCAAGATGATGACTAGCCTTACCCAAGCGTACGGGGCTCTGTTTGGGTGGATCTATTTTACCCTTGTTTTTCATGGGAACACAATGAGGAACTTTAACACTTTTGAATTTTATAAATAGCGGTGTTGTGTTTGCACCCGGCACGTTTCTTTTCCCTCGGCGGCGAAAAGTGGGCTACAGATACTTTGCTCGTAGCAAGTGGAAAGAAGTGGTCTCTGTCTACCCCAATTCTTCAGTACTATAGTGTTTAGTATCTTCGCCTGTCACGCGGGATACCGGGGTTCAATTCTCCTCCCGAGAGCTAGGAAAAAAGGCGAGATTGTATGCGTGCGTGTAAATAATAACTGTATACTTACGTATTCTTTAAATTGTGGTCTTTAGTTTATGGGTCCATTCGCTGGGTTTATACTCACCCGCACTAGCTAGGTGTCGTGATAGTGACCTAAGCCATTGTCTATTGATATTTTAAGGGTGGTGGTATTATGGGATCAGATGACCAACTGTTATGTGAACATGAAAATTGGTCATCTGATCTCATCAATTGATCGTTGTAACGATGACGTAAGATCCTCAATTCAGTATCATTAAGACACTAGTCTGGACTATTCCTTTACGTGGTTTCCAAATCATGAAAATACATAAATATTTTCGAACGACGAGGGAGAATCTAACATCAAACCATGCGATCTGATCGCGACATTTTAGTTACTACATAATTACGACTTTCTGTAGATATTCTGCAGAGTACGCATAATATAGTTTCTTAAAATGATAGATTTATGATATTAGAGTAAAAGCAGTACTTAACGGCATGAACTTTATAAATTTATTCAAACACTGTAATACAACGATAAGTAGATACTCGACATTGAAACTAAAACCTTCCCGCGGCTTATGAATTATTTATATACTCTGTTTAAAGCTTAGATCTCTTCAAGTAAGCTTCCGCTGCGGAGTGATAGTTGGGTCATTTAGGTATTTCGTTTATTTGACTGAACGTTTTTCATTTCATTTACACGCTGTAAAAACAATAAAAACAATTACCGCCTATTTGAAAATGATTACTTTGAGAGAACAATTCTTGCACATATTATATATACACTCACGCCGGTATCCCATAATGGTAGGCAGATACGATAATTCGCCACATATTACAATCCTGACACATCTTTCTCGCCTCATTCCACATCCATAAATTTTTTCATACACTTTCGTCGATCAAGGGTTCTACGAACTTAACCTTTTTGTAACAAGTTGTTGGTTTGATTCGTCCGGTATATTCGTATCATCAATCGTATCTCACTCATCCTTTCTAAATGACCGATTCTTCTTGTATATACACATAATTGATTTCTTGGAAACAGCTATAATATAATAATTTAGATCAAAGTTTTATTAAATAATGACTTAGTCTATCTAGATAAGTGTTATTAAAAAAAATCACCATATTATATACTATAAGTAGTTTTAATCTTTCGCAATTGAAACTCATGTTTATAATTACGCGGGACTTATTGCGAAAAATTTTAATATTTTGTTACCCTACCTTTTGATTGGTTTTCACCAACGTTGGTCGAGAGCAGTGTGCTAAAAATATTTAAATTTTATTTTGACATATTTTCTATCTCATAGAATATTTATCTAATACAATAATAACAAAAGTAATACAATAATAACAAAGAACGATAAGACGGTAAGATAAAAACCAGTAAGAGAAGGATTCTAAGAGAAACTGTTTAGGAGTGACAACGTAAATACATTATGCAAATGATGGATGGAAGCAGTAAAAACAAATGCAAATACAACCTACATTAATCTACTGTAGATATCTTGGATAGTAAGTGTTAGTTGCACTGCCTGTGCGTTAGCTACGTCCGTAATTAAAAAAAAAATGTAAAACGCCTTACAGCTTTCATTAATACTGGTACAAATTTATTAAAAATTCAATCAATAGCATCCCGTTGGGCTTCTGCCCTTTAAAATAATCAATTTTTATTATACGCAGCTCCTACACCCTTTTCGCATCGCTCTGGGCGATTTTTCGATAGCACTCTTTCAAAGGACAGCACTTCTATTGTTTCGAATTAAAATGTATCAAATTTTTATTAAATATTATTTAAAACGAATTAAATAACAAAATTAGTAACAATTATTAAGAATAGGTGCGTATCATTTTCAAAATACTTTTTATGCGGGGATATTAATTATAATATATCAGGAGCTCTATAATATCCCGGAAAAGTCTCTTTCGGGTTTATTGACTTATACCCTTTCAAAATATAGCTTGATGAAATTACCTCACTAATACACGAAAAATGCATACATTTCCGCATTTATAAACAAGGATAAGAAAAAAAAGGAGTGATAATAAAAAGTTTATAAATATAATTGATGTTTGATGTTTAACGCTCCTCAGTGAACGGCACGTCCGTGGCACAAAATAAATGATATCGTAATATCGTCTATGCCCCTAAGCTTCAATCGACCGCGCTCCTCAAAATGAATTACTCTGGTGCTACGACTTTTTAAAATTACATCCGCTTTAAAAAAGAAATAATGTCAAAAAGGTTTCGGAATTGATCACGCTTCAATATTTTTGATAGTACGAGTAATTGTTCTTTATTTACTCCTTATTTCTTGGTACAGTTTTATTTTAGCCTTACAGTCTTAACGTCTATCTATCGTTTGCAAAGTTCACCTTCCGACACCCACCGGACAACCTCTTCCATTCATTGCTTATTCATTTCTATTATATGCATATTCTATTGATTCTTCCATTTGTTCAAACATCGTTTTGAAATCATCATCATATATTCTAACAACATTCGTCTAGAAACTATATTTTCTAAGCTTAAAAATACCTACACATACGTGTTTATTGAGTCCGCTATTTCCTTTTAGTCTACTATGACGTGCCCGCCATCATCAATTTGGTTGACTTTGTGAACATCGGTGCCTACGACTATTATACTCCTGAACGTAACCCCAAGGAGGCCGACTATGCCACGCCCATCTACACACCGCAGAACCGCAACCCTCTGCTTAACCTTGATGCTGCTGTTACCTACTGGTTTGTATAGTCTTATTATTTTAATTATTTTACATGATTTCATTTTATACAAATTTAAGAGTATCTTTCAGTTATTGGTACAAAGAAATTTGGTACAGCTACTTTTAAACTGTCTAATGCAAGTAGCATAATTAGTATCTGGGTACAGAGTCCATTTGAAGATATGCACCCTTATAATAAATTCGACATAGATTAATTTACTATTTTGAATTATGATTCATCAATAGAGGTCTTTCTACTCAGGACATCAGTTGTTATGGCTACATTACGAGAACGTACCAATACACCAGAACTCAGTAATGTTTAGAGCACAGTTAATTTGCAGTAGATAAAGGTAAACTGTACTGTATAGTACATCAGTGATCTAGTGGTGCTAGATACGACTTGCTATCGAAAAGTTCGTGGGTTCGAATCCGGTTTTGTACCACTGAGTTGTTTCTAATTCACGCACGGTTTACATTGTAAACACCGATGTACTCAACGGAGAATGAAAACCTGTGAACACGACTCGTGATCTAAAAGTTGTGGGTTCGATCTCGGTCTAGTACTCATGTACGGTCTACTTTGTAAATACTTATGTACTCGACGGAGAAGGAAAATATGCATGCAGGCATGGACATATGTAGGTATGTGAAGTCTACCAATCTGTACTATGCCAGTTAATGTTTCTCCTAATTTAGGAAGGTCTGTGCTTCTCCAGTTGTAAGGAATATGGACTGAAGATGATGATTATGATAAAGGATTAGCTTGTAGCATCTAATTGAAGTTGGTATTTCCCAAATATTGATATCACTACATATGGTCAAAGAGATAGCCTTTATTAATATCTTTAACAGGTTGCAAGGAGGAGCTCCGAGCCAGAAAATCATCGTGGCTATTCCCACATTTGGCCGTACTTGGAAACTGGATTCTGATAGTGAAATTGCTGGTGTTCCACCACTACACGCTAGCGGACCCGGTGAAGCTGGTAAGATATTCATTATTTTCATGCAAAAGTTTTTTTTTTTGTCGCCCGCAGCCGATATTTTACTTATATCTTCTCGAACCAATAGTTTGTGCAGCTAGATCTACATATATCGGGCTATCGACTTTTCGATAATATAATTAATAAGTAAATACTGAAATTTCATAGAGATAAAGGAGATTTAAGTAATTGAAATAATTTAAAAAAAAATATAGATGAACATATTAAAATTTAAATTAATGACTTAATCATTTTCGAAATCAATTGTAAAAGTGTTATAGGTTAGTAATAAAAATTTTATCTTGAAAAGGAACTACGTAATCACATATCACGTTTGGCTTTATTAGCTGCATATTTTAGAAAGTCTTTAAAAATAAATTTCTATCTATTAAAACGACTTATTGAAAAGTCTGATTGAGGTAATAGAACATTATAATAGATGTAATTCGGCATAGATCTCCCTCAAGATCTCGCTCACAAGTTAGTTACTTTTATACATTGAAAACTATTGTGGTTATAAACAGCGAATTTATAAGGAAAATCTATCGTAATGTTCGTGTTTATTTGAAATTTGTTTTCATATTATAAATTTTAAATTATTATTGGAATATGTTTGGTATCAGGTCCTTACACCAAGATCGAAGGCCTCCTCAGCTACCCGGAAGTCTGTGCTAAGCTGATCAACCCTAACCATCAGAAGGGAATGCGTCCCCATCTCAGGAAAGTTACTGACCCAAGCAAACGTTTCGGTGAGTTTTTAGATAATTTGGGGGCACTGCTATCGTCTGATGTTAAAACGTCTATTGTTTCTAATAATAGCAGATTTATTATATAAATATAACTGTTTTTACATAAATCATCATCATTATCATTACCGTCACCATACTAGCCAACAGACATCCACTGCTGACATTGGCTTCCAATAACGAACGCTGTACCAAGCGGACGTAAGCAGCTGTATTCAACGCTTGCCTGCAAGTCTCTATAGATCATCATCCCACTTAGTGAGGACTTGTGACTCCTCTAACACATTCCGGTGCGAGGTTGCCATCCCTGACACTTTAGAAACCCAACGTCCATCAGTTTTGCGAACAGTCTCTAGGCCAGGTGTCGGCAACCTATGACCCGAGCCACCGAGTGATCCATTCGATAATTTCAAGTGACCCGATTTATTACGGAAAATAAAGTATAATAAGTAAAAATTAAAAAGATTTGGAAAATACGAAAATATATCTAACTTAAACGTCTCTTTAATGCTCACATTTCGGTTGATTTTAACCCGCGGGCAAAAAATGTTGCCGATCCCTGGTCTAAATCACTGACAATTCAGGATTCTATCTCACAGAAAGGTCAATGAATGAGCTTCATGTTTCTTATGATTTTATAATATAGCTATATTTCAAATTATACAATACAAAAATCAAATTTAAGTAGATACGTTATTTTGAAAATCTTTGCAACGACATAGGTTATTACAACTTGATTAATCAAATTGGTAATAAAATCTATATGAAAAAAAAAATTAAGTGTGTCTGTGAATTCGAAATATAGGCCAATACCATAGCCACAATAGGCGGCTTTTCTATGCTCCTCATATATGATAGTTATTAACAAAAACCTGATGTACGTTATTAGAGCTTTTTCTTCCATCTCTTAGTCGTTTAAACCTACTGACAGACTTTTAATTGACAAGCAGACAACTTTTCAGAGATTAATTTGTCTTGTATTTATTTGAAAAATATTTAAGGGTTTTTGTTCAAAAATTAATAATCTGTACAAGTAAAATTTTAAATAGAAGCTATTACATAATAATCGTTAAATTTAAAATCGAGGTGGAGCCGCGTTCAACAGTTAGTAATAATAATTAGCAACGCGGATAGAATATGGTGTTTGCAATTTTAAATTTGTTATTCTGAATAAAGTGTAGTTTTAAAAATATTTGATTTAACGTAATGTGATTTGTATGAAATCATTTTAATACAAATCGCATAATTAGCGAAGACAGAACCTATTATTCGTTTGATTAAAAATCAACGTTCGAGAAAAAATATCATCATTGATGATGATGTTTTAATCAATATATATCAAATCGTGAATAAATATTGGCAAAGATTTAACAATTATCACAATGTAAAGACCTAACTTATAGCAATTAAAGCGAACTCCGTATGGTTGTAGATACAACAGGCATAAAGTTTGTGGTAATCGCTTTAGCGGAATGTGAGAATATCTATGTTCAGTAGAGCGTTCTCAAAACACGTTTAGTTCGTAACTTTTTGCGCGCGGCTTTCAATGACGGGCAGATACATATGTATGTGCGCGCAATCAATCAAATCGGCGGTGATATACGCAGTTTCATGACAATTGCGTACGATGTGCAGTAGCTTACCCAAGTACTACCATTGTGCGTCAAATTTCACCATCTGAACACTAGCTTAGTACGTCTCCCAGTGATGGTAATTTGACAGAATGCTTGACCACTGGCGCAAGTATGCTAAATATTTGCGCAATCCACTGCGCATCGGTCGCAACGTCTTAGCTTGACTTTGCTTTCGGTATGTGGCAAACTTTTTGCCTACACATCCGCATCCTAAATAAATAGCATCTGAAAGGTTTATAGAATGGATTAATTAATATATTAATTAATCTGTGCACAGTATTTTAATTAATCTCTGCATAGTATATCAATTAATCTATGGCTCTATTTTTTACTGTCGTCATAGTTAAATTTTTACATATGCACCCAAATTTTGTCAATTGATTATCCAGTTTTAATGGTCATTTTATTTTATGTTTGTATGCTTCAATAACTTTTGAAATCAGCGACATAATTTAAATTTTCAGAAAAACCTTTAACGAAGGATCAAGACATAAGCCATGTTTTTGGTTGGTACTTAATCATAGTAGGCTTTTAGCTTCATGTAACAAATATTAATGCCTTCCACAGCGATAAATGTGAAAAATTGGACACGAAATAACATATTTTCACTTCGGGGATATATATTGCTGTGCTCATCATTTGTACTCAACATAGAGAACTTTATTGAGTATTGTTGCTAGTACGGGTACATACCTAAAATCAAGACAAAACGTACTTATCTCATTTAGGGTTCTTTAACATGTTGAGCGCCACACGAATTCTTAAAGTCCTTCAGGCCGCGCGCGCTGCTTAGAAGCGCTGTTATGGCGATATAGCGATGCGAAGCAAATTGCTAACAGATTGAAATTTACTCGATACGGCTGTATAAATATATGAGGAGCATTGTTTCCTATTGCAGTAGAATAATGAAATGCTTACAGACATTCATTAAACTCGTTATGTGCAAAGTCTGTTTCGTCTTGTTTATCGTCCGGACTACTAAATGAAATTTCATCGAAATCTATTAAAATACCTTAACAATATAATTTTGTAATAAATAAAAATTAAGTATTAAATAAATTTTCAGTAATCGCCTTAAAACAATGTAATTTTCAAGTCTTATGTTATATTTTACGCTGTCAGCTGACGCGGCCTAAATGGAAAGTTCAGTATCGGCCATCGATCGCTGACGTGGCTCTCAACGTGTTAACTAGTATATCCATATTCCTTAAATAATGGTAATAATGACGACTGAATAGCAGAGTGTCAGCGACCTTACTTTCTGCGTCGATAAGTCCCAGGTTCGAATCCTGGTAGAGGCAAATTTTGTGTGATGAGCATAAATGTTTGTATACGAGTCATAGACGTATTTGTCTATATATGTATTAATATTTATCTGTATAATTTATATTTATCGTTGTCTAGTACCCAAGACACAGGGAATCCTAGTTTGGGACTAGATCAATGTAAGTGCCCAGAATAAATTATTATTAGTATATGTTAATTGTTTTTTTTTTAATTACATTAAGTTATCTACGAGCAATGTATATTCTCCGGTGGTAAGTAGGTATCATATTTTTTAAGTACCTCTTCCCAAAATTATAGAGAAAGTTTTAACTCTAGAATCTTCCATATCGATTATCGATTCTGCTTGCCATCTGATCTGTCTATTGTCACTTCAATTTTATAATTCTCTTCTGTATAAACGTGTATTTATATATTGACCTAAATAATCAATTTTGCTTTGTTTTGTTTATAATATGGTTACAGCAAAATTGTTTTTCCACGTCAATATATATATAAACATTGTTACATTGTACCTCGAAACTTAGCTCCAACTTAATATTCGTAAATACTCGTGTAAGTACCACTATTTATTTATAAATAGATCGTTTCGTGGCCCTTGTAAGAAGCACGTGTAACTAACTTAATGTCACGTACTGCAAAATGGTGTACTGTCACTTTTTTATATTACAATGTGGATGATAATTCTCACTCTCTCGTCTCGTGCCGTGCATTGATGGTTCGTATTGTGGCTGATAATTCTCACACATTGATTTAGATGAAAATGTGTTAAAGTGAATCATAAACACCTATTGACAGTGAGAGAATTGTCACTCCGATATTTTGTGATGTCATTATTTCGTTAAAAGTGAACATCTAAATTATAAGTTTAAGGATTATAAAAAAATATGAGCTGTGAATAAATAAATAACAAAACAAATTTATGATAAAGAGTTATTAAAATTTTAAATAATAAATTGCCTCGATCAAAGATTGCCTTATCTGGACAGTAAATATATTTAGTTTATGTTTAAATTGTTTTGTTCATATCAGAATTTTAGTTAAAATTTAATAAAATATATACCTATATTATTGAGTTGGCCTCATCGAATTGCATTAATGCTTTCCATACATTTATTAAGAGCTGCGCAATTATTTAGGTTTATTTATCAGCATGATAAACTAGTATTGAGTGCACTAGTTAAATATCTACGACAAATAAACAAAGCGCTTGCGATTTAGATAATTTGTCAAGATTTAATTGCCTCTAAGGTGCAGAATTCGCTGGAGAATCGTAGCCACCAATACGGTTTATAGATTGCAACGCTGAAGTGACAGTGAAGCATAGCAGTGGCTTGCCAAACCGATAGACGTTTAAATCCTAAAATGTTCAAGTGATAATCCTAGACTGGATAACATGTTGTGAACCAACCGACGATGGGTGGATCGATGATCTATTGACGGTAATGGACAGCCGGTGTTTGCAGGCGGTTCAAAGTGTTAGGTTTAATGATCACTCAAGATGGATCAAAATCCATCACTTTTATATAAATTTTATATATTTCATATAATATACCTATTTAATTTTATTTTACCTTAAAATTGCAAGAGGCTCGATTTATTTGTTTTGATATTTAAGTACATATTATGTACATGGAACGGGGAATATATTTACATGTTAAATTTCTCTGTTATTGACCATAACGTTTTCCATAGGAACATATGCTTTCCGCTTGCCTGACGAGAATGAAGAGGGTGGTTTGTGGGTGAGCTACGAGGATCCTGACACCGCAGGCCAAAGGGCTTCATACGCCAAGTTAGTATTTTTAACCATCTCCTAATGGAAAAGTATTAAATATATAATATTTTAACAATTTCCTAAAAGTATTTGATATATAATATTTTAACTATTATCTAATAGAAAAGTGTCAGGTATATTTTATAATTAGGATTGAATTAATATGTCTGGATAGGTTGATCAATATGGTTGGTTGGTTGGGTTATAGTTTATTCGTGAGTTTCTTTATATAAACACACTCGTGTTTCACGTGCATGTGTGCTTGTGCGCGTGCATGCGTGCGTGCGTATGCATGTGTGTGTAAATTACAATATAAAAAAGGTTATGTAAAATAATGGCATTGTATTTTTTAACTATTTGTCTCGTTTATTTATGAGGGACTGAATTTGAATATTGCGCCTGCAGGACTTCCATAATATGAATTTTGAATTACATTTACTATTTCTTTTTGCAGAGCTAAGAACCTGGGCGGCGTTTCCATCGTGGATCTTTCACTGGACGATTTCCGCGGTCTTTGCACTGGAGACAAGTACCCCATCCTAAGGGCTGCTAAATACAGGCTTTAAACTATTAATACACATGTAACCTAATAGGGCGTCAATTATATATCAAAAAATATGGCTGCCCTATATTGAAGCAATTCTTGTTAAAGGAAATATTATTGTAAAACACGAATTCATGTGAACATTATTAAAGTTATTATTATGATGGAATGGGTTTTATTTGACAGGCTTTGAATTATTAAAGTGACTGTTATTGACGCAGATGGCCTTTGTAAATGAACGGAATCAAAAGCGCGAATCACGTAGGGAATTACGTTTTAATCAAAAAATTCATGGTCAAATATACCCCATCATTGATTCAATTACCGAAATGTTTGGTGAAATCAGAATAATATACAAAAATCTTTTTACACATTTTTTATAGAAGTTGTGGTGTTCTCAGTCGTATAGAATCCCATATAGAATTATATATGGCATTTCAATTTTGGCATATTTGAATTGAGGGTTGACATTTAATGTTTTAATTACAGTAATATTACAATATTTTTTAAAGAATTACATTAATTTTTAATTAAATAATAACCTGTTTCAAAAAGATCAAGTTCGTAGAACCCTTAATCGACGAAAGTGTATGAAAATATGTATGGATGTGAGTGAGGTGCATCAGGATCGTACTATATACCAATCTGTGGTCTCTCTCTCTCTCTCTCT
>WUAW01019859.1:7060-29019 GCA_017165845.1 Thaumetopoea pityocampa | reverse complement strand
CATCGATATCCGTTTCAACATAATGCGTCGTCATCGATATCCGTTAGGGCTGCGTCCATAACAAGTATGTATGTAATATTTCCAAGTCTGTTTACAACAAAATAAACAAAACGATTTACATTTGTCTATGATTAATATTAGAAACTTGACGCTTGTTGTTTCATCGAGTTTCATAACGTCGCAGAAAAGATTTCTCGGTATTGCTTGAGGAGCGTGGGTTTGTAATTACATAGGTTTGTTTTGTTAATATTTTTCCTAGTACCTGTATTTAGTTTATGCTTACTTTTTTTTATAAATTATTATTATATTCCATGTAAAGTCTCTTTCTCGCTCTTTCTTACGCAAAGAGCGACGGGAAAAGCTCCGGCGAGAAAAGAAACAATTGCCTGGGGTGTTTCGTTATTATTATTTGCATATAAATTGTTTCTGTTTAGCCGTTCGATAATTTATGCAATTGTGATATTAATTTCAACGTCAAAATTATTATTATTATTATCACTATTTTTGAATGTAAAATAAGAGAATAATATCTGCAAACAATATCTATCTATACTATTATAAAATTGTTAAATGTCAAATTTTCAAAAATTATAGATATTTAAAACAAACTACTCAGATCGACTAATTAAGGGCTTCTGAAATTAAATCCGTCGATTTTGTTTGTCTGTTCGGGCTTCATGTAAAGACCAGCGGGTAGATTTTGGTTAAATTGTTACAGTCTCTAAGATACTATTCCGAATTAAATACTGCGGCATGCATTATCAAAATCGGTGCAGCAAAATTGAAGATACAGCTTGACTTCGTCGCTCGCGGCTACTAAAAAAGGGATCAAGCTGTATTTTCAATTCTACTGAATCGATTTTGATGAAACATGCCGCAGTATCTAAATCGGAATAGTACCTTTAAGACGTTAACAGTTTGACCAAAATCTACTAGCTGGTTTTTACATGAAGCTCAAACAAACAAACATCGACGGATTTGGTTTCAGAATCCCTTAATTAGTCCATCTGAATAGTTTTTTTAATATCTTTAATTTACAAAATTTGACATTTAACCAGTTAACTGTTTAGACTTTATTGGAATATGTGCGTCATAACATAAAATTTTACGAATACATTCGAATATAATTATATTATATACACAACCGCTTTGAAGTGATGCGCGGACAAATATTTGTGGCAATTGATTTTTATTTATATAGATTAGGTGATATTTGAAATTCTAAACTACCTATCAAAGTCCCGTCAAAATCAGTTCAACACTTTCAGAGGACAGCCCGGACAAATAAACAGATGGACACAGACAAAAATGTCAAAAAAGGCTTATTTTGCTTTAACTTAAGTGCAAATCATCACATAAACTTGAGAAAAAAACTTTTATTCCTAAATCGCAGACAGATACTTCAATTTATTTGTTTAGACGTATGATAATCTATTACACGATATGATTTATGCAGTGGAGCCTGAACGAGCCATCTGCAGTTGTGGCTCGCACTTCATCGCGTGATTATTTACAAATGCGTATACATTGAGAGTTCAGTCATGAGATATTCCGTCTTGTTTATCGGATATATTTTCTTCGTAATATTAGTGAATCTCAAAGTTAAACACTGTACTACTTGTAAAAAGTAACCGAAATGTATCGATAAAAGACTATCTTTTAATAATTAATATTAACGCACGAAATTTAATTGAACAAGATCTGTCACGTTGTTTAAAGCTGTAGTATTTGTTAAGAAATAACTTGCAGTATAAGGAGAGTTAAATTTTGTTTCAAATAAAATTTTATTACTTTCCCATTAACGAAGGCCAAATACATTAATGATGTGTTGAAAAAGTAACCGATAAACGAAGCAGACAGGTTAGTCTTTAATGACACCACCCCAGATCCAGATTTCATTGAATCTTCTATCACCAGCAACAACTTGTTTAGAGAATTCTGTATATTGCTTATATTTGCCATGTAAACTGAAATGTTAATAATAGTGGTAAAACTGAGTCCAGTCATTCAGTGTGTAAAATGCAAATCTTTTTCAATTTCTTTTTTAGATTTCTTTGGAAAAATAAAATTAAGCAAGTTTCTGTTTCCGCTGAAACTAAGACTAAAGTCAAAATTCATACATACATACAGTCACATCTTTTTCGCGCTAGGGTAAACAGAGACTACTTCTTTCCACTTGCTACGATCAAAATTCAGTTTCGGCTTTAATTCAATTTTGGTTAGTCACTAAAAAAATGTGAATTATTCGTGCTCCCTTTAATATCGGGCGTTAGACAAAACTTTGAGAACCGCTCAACATTACGGATCGATTTGTAATGCATGTTTCAACAAGCGATGCGGTCACGGGCCCAGTAATCAATACAAATCGCCGGATTGAATAAACGTAAACGAAATATCGTGTTGATTGCTATATAAATCTATTTGTGGGATACACGTGGGTAGGAGGCGGTCCATATCCATTTGTATCGGGAACATTGCATAAAATCGTATCCTTAGGGTGAGATTCGTGAAGCAAAATTTATATGAAAATGAGCTTGTCTGTTTGTGGGTTTACATTTTCACGGCATGTTTTGAAAGTCAATGAGGTACATATGATGAATCACAGCCGTAGTCTATAAATCAACAATTTTGAGTGTAATAATAGACATTTCCGTAACTCCGAATGCCAAGATAGTTAGTCACTCTTCAACCTTTTCTATCCAATCTCTGATGAATAATTTTTGACCACTATCACTTAGCGAAAGAATCGAATTGCTAAGGGCAAACATTGGGCAAACATTGACGGCACGGACGTTTGTATTAATATTTACCTATTTCAGTATGGAGACAGTAATCTCGTAAAAATACCCCAATGCTTTGAAGAAATTTTGGGACATCGGTAACAGTGTCAGAAACGCAATCTGTCAATTTTATTTTTAAATCTATAGAATAAAAATGGAAAAATTTAAAACTGCAGAATAAAGAGTTAGTAATATTTTAAAATTTTAATTTATATTTTGGAACAGTCAACACATCGCGCATAGCGGGCAGTCCAGTGGAAAGCAAGTGCAAGAAAAGATTCGGAAGGTGAAAAAAGGAAAAGATGATAATGAATGTGTGAATAATAGAATGGTGATCATAAGTAGTGAATTCAGTACAGTGCTAGATAGGTTTTACTGCGCGACTGCCACGCGAACCGTGCGTAAACGGATTATAACGCAGTACACAGGTCGAGACTACAAGTAAGCTACGGTATCGGAGTAGTTGTTTGAGATAACAAAGCGATATCCTCGTTGGCGGTTGATTGCTTCCAATAATAATTGTTTAATTCCAAGGCAAACAATCAGTACGTTCCGAGAAGGATAATATAAGCACTAGTACAGGGGCATCTCAAGAGAGGCTCTCGAAGCTATACTTGGGCAGTCGCGGAAGGAGTGTTTATTGGAGGTTCAAGCTTCAGTACAGAGTACTGCGCCTAACAGTGACGGAACGCAAGGTGGGATGGAGATTTGTTTGACCCAACCGGCGCGGGCGGGACCAATGTCTGATTGTGTGGCTGTTATTTTAGCTCATTCCGAATAGCGCGAGGGTGATCGTGTCGTCGCGATCGCTCCAGACGTGAAGGGGCGGCGGCGGCGCGATGGGATATTTCGCAGAAACATTTCTCGATTATGGAGAGTTGGGTATCTGAATAGAGATCGAGAATTTATCCAAACTAACAATATAATTGTAATAAAAAATCATCACAAAAAGCACTATTAACAAAACAGAATTATAATAAAATACAAAGTATTACATTTAACAATAAAAAGCGCTATTTGAAATATTAAACAATGATGACTACCAGATATTTGAACAAAACATTTGCCTCCGCTTACTCGAGCGAGATTATAAAAGCATTGTTAGTGAGTTCGTTAAAAAGCGTTGTACTAAACGTGCTTACTAAGGATAATAGAAAATTTCTCCGACCTAGAGGATATTAAGATAAATGTCGTTAAACGAATAGAGAAGTCAATATGGCTTTAATCTCACCAAAGGGAGTTTTCTATTCTATAATAAATAGGTAAAAAGGAGAAGATTTAACGGAGATTGTATTTAAAAGTAAATTGAGTTATGTCAAGATCGCTTGAAACGTGCTTCTCCCAATAAAAAAGTTTTATTAATATAGACACAGAATCCTCACACAAAGTGTAGCTCGCTCCGTCGACGAAATAAAGATGTTTCTTTCCTACCCTTGATCAATCCTTGGCCCGAGGTCGCGCAGACCCCAAATCCTAAATAAACAGTAGCACAATACCTCAGAGGTATAGTTAAAAAGCCAAGTCGCACGTTGTCGGGTCTGACAACTGTTTGCGGAGTTCCTCACGGGCAGCATAAAATATATTTGTAGTTTCGGATGAAGTAATCGCATTTGGGGCATTGAGAGATTAAAGCGTACCCCAAAATAAGCTTCTCTACTCAAAATTTAAAATATGTCAAGACGTCTGCTACCTAGACTTTCTTGGCTACCGGCTAACGTAACTAAGCCATCTTTAACGAATTTCCTTGAGTATAGCTTTACATCAAGCAGAAGAATGATTGGAAACACAAAGGTTTTTAATTCCTAACGACATCTGCACCTTATTGAAGACTGTATTCAAGGTGTAAGAACAAAAAATAACCACAAAGAAGAAAGCGAATGAAAATACAGGATAAAAATATAGAGACTGTTTTATAAAACTGTAAAACTTCATTGTCTGTACATTCAAGATATTAACAAAAGCTCAGATCGACTATTTACGGACTTCTGAATCCAATAAAACATTTTGATTATTTCGCTTCTGTTTGTTTGTTTGTTTGTTTGTCCGACCTTCACGCAAAAACCAGCGGATAGATTTTGATCTCACTGTTGCAGTCTTAAAAGTACTATTCAAACTTTAATACTGTAGCATGCTTCATCAAAAATTGGTCAAGTGGAACTGAAGATACAGCCTTCATTTCTCGAACAATTTTTCTCGTACTATTTCGAGACTCGGATTATTTCGGGGTTTTCCAACGGAGTCACGGACAATACTATATATTATATATTATTACGTATACTATATATTATATAATATTATATATTATTACGTATCATGATACTATTACGGGCCTGTAGACCCATTACAGCTCGATGCTACAATATCAGCGAATCAAAACTTTGCAGTGCTGGTGTTCCGAGTTTCACCCACTCCTGTATTGGGGTAGACTGCTGTCGCACCACACAAACACACTGGCAAATGCTACATGATGATACACAGCAGAAAACAGAAAAAGAAACGTAAGCTTTATACCGGGACTAGACGTTTGAACGACAGGTTTCGAGTTGCCTCATCTAAACATCGACTAGAGCTATCACAGGGTCTGTGAGATAAACGAGAAATGTTCTTAGAAGTTAAAAATAGAGTGTAAGAAACTCAAAAGTTAAAAGTAGAAAGTTTTCAAGCCACCGGAGAAAAGAAACAGGACAAATTAAAAGTATTCAACTTCGGACAAAGAAATTTTAGCGTCAGCGAGTAGTAAATGTGTCCTCAATTAAAATTGTCAAATTAAAAGCTCTAATGGATCTTATAAAGACTTTTATTCTTTGAAGTCACAGAAAATTATACTGGTCTTACGTCCGGTGTTTCAGTGGAGTATGAATATAAAAATAAATATAATTACAGTGTAGGTATAGCTATGTGGATATAAACAAAACCCAAAACGACTGCTTGAAAATTTTATCTATCAGTCTGTCTGTTTGTCCGGTCTAATCTCTGAAGCGATAGAACCAATTTCGACGGAATTTACATTATCAGAAGATTTCTCAGAGAATATTATAGGCTTTTTTTTATTACGGATGGATTCCTTAATAATTTAAAAAACTATAAATTAAAACTCCAATAATCGTCAAATATTTAGGCCTCGCGAACGCAACTGCATACAATAATAGTCTTCAATAAGAACAATTGAATGTGGAAAATCTTCCGGCTGGAAAAGCGTCCGGCCTGAATGACTATTTTTCTTTGTTTCTATCTCTGAATCGATGAGGATATCTCAAAATTTTTAAAAATTATTCAATGTAGAGATTTGGCTCAGTTACTGTTATATTAGAGATAGATTTTTTATTACGTATTATGCAAAACCCTAACGAAATAGAGGCATGACAGGAGCAGGCTGGGCATGGGTCTCTTCCTCACATGAGGTTCGACGCTTGGCAGGCGGTTGAAAATGTTTCAAAACTACCCACAGTGTTTTAAATATTCCATTCGCAGTCGGGCGCTCGCCAAATGCGCACGTTTACGGCACGACACCGCTGGCAAATTAAAGCCTCTACCGCACGCTAATTATATTAATAGCACAGTACGTTTCAGAAATGGCTTACCATTTATTTCAGTTACAATTCTACAAAGAGATACAATGTTTTAAATTAATTGAAGGATATTTTTAACTTTAAGTTAGGCTGGTTGTGTACAATTTGGTTTACATTTTGGTTGTACTAACAATTTGTGGCTGTATCGCTACACAGTACAACGCATCCTCAACAGATGGCGCAATTCTTGAATAACGACATTATCATTGAGGACTGAATCACGGTGACGAAGTTTTATAGAGATTTAGCGCCACACTTAACACCCGTGTGGTCACAAGATCTTCCCTTTTACGATATTGCCACTCTTGCCACACTTCGACCTAAACTGATGACCACGACGTGATATGAACACGCAACCTTCTGATTCTGCCACACTTCGACCCATAAATCTTTTGTGGATGATGATTTATGTACCAGGATAATGGGCAGCGGCGTTATCCTGTTATTCAATCAATATCTACTGCGATCTCCAAGACGCCTGTTAAACGTGAAGATAATGGCAAATCCCACTTTTTTTTTAAAAAAAAGGGTCCATGTCCAGCCGTGAACTTCTATGGAATGCATGACGATGTACAATTTAAATTTTATTTAATGTCTTACCAACATTTTACCAAATATATGACTGTATTGACCTCATACAGACAAATAAAACTCTTCTCGAGGTAATTTAAAAGCGTACATGTACCTCAAAAAGGTTTTATCAAGGGCAACCGAGCGGTCGCCGACCTACCGAGCGTGCTAAGTACCAATGGTGCGACGAAGTGCAAAAAAACTGCATAAACATTATATAACATAAAATTATGGGCATAAATCATGACTACTCCTGAGTATTGATTTAATTATAGCCGTAACTATTGCCATATCACGGTAGTGTGGGCGTAGCATTACATGTTTCTCCCTATGTAATATGTAATACATAATATGTAATGAAAAAATATGAATGCGTCTATCTAGTAGATATCTATCTAGTAGGAAATAAATAACTACGAAAATCGACAATATTCATATAGAATAACGATTGCTGGCGGATTTTGGGAAAAAGAGGTCGGTAATCTTTTTCCCATATCTAGAGGATTTTTTTTTAAACTGGCAAGGGACTTTTAATTTTATTGAAAGGCAACAGTGTTCCTAATTAGTACCGTTGGCAACACTAAGCAATGCTCATATCCATGTTATTAGTAAATAAATTGTTAACACTATCACACAAACAAATTATTATTTTGGATATATATTTTTTACTTTTTTTGTCAACGTTACTGAGCGACGCGTGACGTCACAACGCCATCGGCAAACTTGTACGCGCGCCTAGCTCTAAACAACTAAAACTAAATCGCGTTCAATAAAATACGGACAGACATTTAAATAACTATTTTGCTATTTACATTCTCGTGCTGCGATGAAAATTTACGAACCACATAAAATTAGTTTAATGCTTCAATTAGTAGGAAACATAAATTGATTTAAATTAGATCACGTACAATTTGTATTTTACATCTACGGGCAGACATATTTTGTACACTGATATATCGCTTATCCAATAGAACGATGACGTAATTGCAAAAAAGTTAAAATTTTGTGTTTAATTTGGATGATTTGTTGTTTAATATGGATTTTATTCGAGAATGCTCAAATTATTAATAATAATCTATAGATAAATTATGAAAAATCATGATGATTGATATAATTTACAAAATGGGGATAATCCAATTTTAAACTGAAACATTTCTTCTGATAAATAGCAAAAATGTAATTACGTCATTGTTCTATTGGATGAGCGATATGTTGAACTACACAGATAGGTGACACCCATTAAGACACCAAAAACAGAGACACACAGAAAAGAAAATAAACAGGCGTCGTACAAAGGATAAGACAAAATTCATCATCACGAGAAAATCTGCCAGACGTGTAGACCAAATGGTCAGGGAGTACTTAAGCCTGTCCGACAAATAGACTTAAGTATACCGCCGAGCTGAGTTAGATTTGATGACTGATTTAATTCTCAACCTAGACATACTTAATTCCACGTGCCCTACTTAGAAAAATAATAATAATAATAATATTAATATTCTGGACACTTTTTCACACACATTGATCTAGTCCCAAATTAGGATTCCCTGTGTCTTGGGTACTAGACAACGATATACATACTTATATAGATAAATACTATACATAAATAGATAAATACATCCATGACTCGGATACAAACATTTGTGCTCATCACACAAATGTTTGACCCTACCAGGACAAGAACCCGGGACTCATTGGCACAGAAAGCAGGGTCACTGCCCACTGTGCCAATCAGTCGTTGAAAAAAAAAAAAAACTTGTTTACTTACACAAGATTTTTCTACGGAGATCTTCAAGACGCCTGCCATGCGTAAATATTATGACAAACACCTCCTATTTGAGAAGGAGACCTATTTCTAGCCGGGAACATTCACGGGCTGGTGACGGTGGTACATTCTGCACCAATTTTAAATTTTATCTCAACGATACATTTTAAAATTGATGTTTCGCGCAATTCTGGTATCAATGTTGCACCCGAGTGAGAAAATAACGTAACGAACTTTACCAACAATGTTGCTAAGATAAGAAGCTCTGTGAAGAATCAGTTTTACGGTCGTAACTCTTCGCGGTGGCACCGGAGTACGTTAGTATGGTTTACGTAATATGTAATAAGCGGTACAGTAAAACTAGATACTACACGGTTAGACAGTAAACGGTTATATGAACTCACTGTGATGGTTAGTAATACATTTCTTGCAAATAATTCATTTGTAATGGACGCATTGTCCAGCGTTTGTTACCTAACGATTAGGGTTGTTGCGAATATCAGTACAGCATCAACAATTGCGGGAGTTCGGCAATAATTTAAACTAGCTTTTTGCCGCGGCTCCGCCTGCGTGATTGTCGGTTCTCCAACGCAGGGGAAATTCCGACGCAATCATACATTTATATAAAAAACCTCTGAAGAACTTTCACCTGACCTCTCGTACCTTAACAATGGCTAATAAAATAATCTATCAATAATATCTTCAATTCTACTGGACCGATTTTGATGAAACATACCACAGTATTTAAGTCGGAATAGTACCTTTAAGACTGTAACCATTTGACCAAAATCTGGTTTTGCGTGAAGCTCGAACAAACATACATTGGCGGATTTTGGTTCAGATGTCCTTAATTGGTCGATCTGAGTAGTTTTTTTTAAATATTTGATTTTTGAAAATTTGGCGTTTAACAATTTTATAATAGCATATTTTTAATATCAGCGTCAGTATTCGCAATGAAATTATTCATTGCGAATACTGACGCTGATATTAAAAATATATTAAAAATATAAGATGAATGCTGACCTTCATGTAGCGACATGTACTTTGGGGGCAAAGTTTGTGACACGCGCTCTCGCGAACCCAGCAAAAATATTTAACTTTAGCAGGTATAAATTAAAAAACAAACCGCAATCATCTCGCTGCTGAAAAAGCAGCAAAACAGCTGAAATAACAATATGTGATATCTTGAAGTCAAGTTGAACATTAGTATTATAATATACACATTCAATTATGTAACTTCATAAGATATAATTACGTAAGAATATTCGTTGTGAGTGATCATTGTGTGATAAAGTATTTGCAAATTATAATGTAATGAAATGTGTTTCCAACTTAAATAGTTTTATGTATTATTTAATGTAAATTTATTATAGTTCAACGGAATTACTAACAAGTAGATAGACAATCAATTGCAGTTTAGTTCATCATTTCGGGCTGAAATGACGATGATGATGAGATAGATAATAAGTTGCAATTTGATTAATATATGATATTGTGACAATTATAATAAAAATTCTAATGTAAATTTCACATGTTGATTTGTATCAGCTAAACAGATGGAACTTTAAAACTAATTTACTTATAAGAATATATGTCACTATTTTTTGTAAAATAAATTCGATTCTATTCTATTCTAAAGCCTTTATTTTTTAAATATAATTTGCCACTCCTGAACTTTCAATATTAAAAAGATAATAATAAAATAAGAAACTGGAAATAAACATCTGATTAATAACTAAATAAGGAATTCTATATTATAGAAATGTATTTTAATTTCTTTCATTACCAGTTTAACATTTTACTTAAATGTCTTATACTATCTGTAGGATAAGCAAGCTGAAGTGGCAATGGGCAGGCCACATAGCGCGAAGATCGGATGGCCGATGGTGCAAAAAGGTTCTTGAATGGAGACCACGTACTAGCAAGCGCAGTGTGGGACGGCCACCTACGAGATGGACCGACGACCTGGTGAGGATTGCTGGGTCTCGCTGGATGCAGGTGGCTATGGACCGGTCGCGGTGGAATTCGATTGGAGAAGCCTATGTTCAGCAGTGGACAACTACGGGCTGAAATGATGATGATGATGATGATGATCTGTAATTTATTCAAACGTCAGTATCAACATCAAAGAACCCGCATCGTCGTCAGCATCCGCCGATGTAGCATAAACTTGCATCAGTAACAACCCTTGTACGGATTTACGACTACAAATCATATGAACGAATTCATTCGAATCGACAAATCTTTCGACTTGGAGGGGATTAACTCGACGGACGGTTAAGAGTGAATGAATGAATGTTTTATTTACTAAAATACACGTTATACATAGTTTCTTGCAATAAATTCAGATTTACTATATTTTGATCAAACTTATATATTTGACAAGTACGTCGTGCAAGTATTTATACGAATTTCTATAATATGTATTATAATGATTGTTCAAATACCAGTATCTATTACATTTGAACGTGATACATTTCTTATAACTATATATCCATTCATAATAATCATCGACCCGTCTAGTGTCGCACTGTAGGACATAGCGGCCCCCCTAACAATGAGAGAGGTTAAGTTATAGTGGAGATAATTTCTCAGAAGTTTCCTCACGGTGATTTGCTTCACCGTTTGAAGAGAGTGGTAATTTTTTTTATACCACGACGATGGCAAATAGGCTTATGGTTCGACTAATGGTAAACGGTTACCTACTGCAGCCTATGGACTCCTGCAACATCAACAGTATCACATCACCATCCCTCCACTCCCATCCCATCACTCAGTATCCCCGCCGAATATGCGGAAAACCGAGGTTCGATTTCCCGCCACAGAAACAGGGAAAAAGGCGTGACTATGTATGTATGACGTATGTATGTATTCGAATAAAAAAAATAGTATACTGCTATTATAGTTTTACATTAAAGTTGGAAAATTAATAGTTAGTAATAAGTCCATTGTTGAAATCGCGTATACTTGCAAATCGCCAATTGTACCCGGCCAAGATATAGTCCGTATAATGGACATTTAAACCCCTTCAGCCTTCTTAAAGAGATTCCTTACCAAATTGGTGCGCCACCTGACTAAGCCCCCCCTCAACACACACGTAATCATTCGGTCATGTTTAGAGGCGGACAATAGCTTCCTTCAATAGCCCTCTCAAATTTTAGCGTATAAAAGACACGATTTTACAAGACATTAGTCCGTGTATTGTCAAGTTATCTTCGGCTCCGGATTTCTTTTACTGATATACTTGGTAACGATAAAAGTATCCAAAAATATTGTTTCCGTCTTTACAATATACAAAACTAGGCGCCAACACCACAAGCCGTCTATCCGCTCAGCGCCCTGATTACCAAGAAACCAGATGTTGATCTACTTTTAACCGAATTGCATACATTTTTGATTTATTGTATTCGATTTTAATACCACAAGAATAAGTTACATGAATATACCACCGCAATAAGCATTTTTTTAGAAGGCGCGAAAATATTTGAGCCTTCGGCTTCCAATCCTCGTCAGACATTGGTTGAACGTGAGCGCGCTATTGCGGCGTCGGCCATTTGTATTCATAATGTACACATGTTACGAGCGAGATAATTTTAATTTATCATTACATTTTCAGCCTTACATTTTATCATTACATTTTCAACCGTAGTGCAACAAGCTCTTTAGTGAACTGGTGCTTACAATGCGTTTTAATCGGTATATTCAGCATTTGTCTGTGCCCACTAATAAAGTCTATGTAACTTATTTTGGTGGTAATTCTGTACATATTTGAACGAGCTAGATTGTTTACTGATTAGGGGAGGTCCATGCCTTTGTAGTGGGGACAAATACGGACTAGAGATATGGCATGCTTTTATGTAAAAAATCAAAATGGCACACAGCGCCCGACAATACCAAATCTGGTGGCAAAGAAAGTGTTAATAAAACCGTACCAACGATCCCTTAACAAGGAAATACTATTAACTCCCAAAGGTGAGTACGCCATATAGATTGGGAGCAAGGGTTTCAAGTGTGTACGGCCTTTTATTTCAGACATCTGGGTCGGAAGCTGCATGTTGTTTACGAGCCATCGGTGAGGAAAATAAATTGGGCTTGCCACATAATGCTGCATTATGGGCGACCTGTGCCACTATTTTGTAAGGTGACCAGCTTAATTGGGAGCAGGCTGATCGCGACAAACTATAGGGGAGATACGAGATGCGACTGGCCATATTCAGAATCGATAAACGTAATTTGACGACTGACTGGCATAATGGCTGTAACCCTACTTTCTCTGCCTATGAATCCCGGAGTCAAATCCCGGCAGGGGCAAATTTTCTGTGATGAGCACAAATTGTATCAAGTATGTATATCATTGTCTAGTACCCAAGATACAGGGAATCCTAATTTGAGACTAGTTCAACGTGGATGAATGTCCAGAATATTATATAAATACCTTTTGCACGCGGCTCCGCCCGTGTAAATGTTGGTTTTCCGCTAAATGGGAAATCCCGAAACAATCACAGATTTATACCAAGTCTTAGAATTACTTTTACTTGACCTCTCGTACCTTAACTGCAGCTACTAGAACAGGGATCAAACTGTATCTTCAATTCTACTGGACCGATTTTGATGAAACATGCCACAGTATTTAAGTAGATATAGTTATCTTTAAGACTGTAACAGTTTGACCAAAATGCAAGCTGGTTTTTGTGTAATGCTCGAACAACCAAATAAACATACCAACAAACAAACAAATATCAACGGATTTGATTTCAGAAACCCTTAATTAATTAATTAGTCGATTTTACTTAGGTCAGGGTGTACTTAGTCTTTTAGTCTGTCCGGCAAATAGACTTAAGTATAGGGGTAAACGACCCCGGCGCCCCGAGCTACTACTGTCTCTTCCTTCTCCTTCCGAGATAGTAGTATCCTATATCCTATAGTCCTTCACCTAAATTCCATATTCCTTTCTCAATACACCTTTCCCACCTCTCCATTACGCTGTCGGAATGCAATGTGGAACTTACTTTTGAACCTTATAAAATAGCGGCGTCGTGGTTCGCCACCCGACACGTCTCATTGCCCGCGGAGGCGAAATGTGGGCTGCGGATAGCCACTTTGCTACATCAAACGATCGTAGTAGGTGGAAGAAAGTGGTCTCTGCCTACCCTAATGGGAAAGGGGCGTGACTATGTATGTTTGTAGTATGTACTATGGTCTTATGTATTTGTTTATTTGTTTGTTTGTATCGGAAACCGATTAAATTTTCAGACCGGTTTGGCCATATGTACATAGGGAACATAATCATTTCGGTTTGGTTCCTTCAAACCGGAATATTCAATGTTATTCTGCAAATAAAGTTCTCTTTAAGGTTAGCGTTCATTAACCGTTATTATCCGGTACACGCTTTCGTCCTTGAAATTTCATTGTTGTAACGCCGCCGAGAATAGAGGCTCAAGAATGTGCTATTCTGCTATATGCCGCGTTTAATTTTAACCGGTTTATTTCGGTTATAGAACTTCGCGTCACAGATTTAGGCAGATATGACCAATTGCAATTTGTCGGCCACCTGTGTTTGGCAAAAGAACTATAGGATACTACTATCTCGGAAGGAGTAAGAAAAGACAGTAATAGCTCGGAGGCCCGGGGTCGCTTACCCGTATACTTAAGTCTATTTACCGGACAGGCTGAAAGACTAATTACTCCCTGACCTAATAATAATACTTTCTGACCTACATAATCGAGTATAATCTATTATTAAATTATTAACACGCATATATTTATTAACACGCATATAATTACTAAAAGTCAGAGGTGCGTTTATTTCTAACCAGAAACAGGTACTTACATGAATTTTCGCGCTTCTTCCTTCTATAGTGACGAACTTCCCGTATAAACTAACAACCCCTAATTCACCCACTTAGGGGTAAAATTCTGAAGAACGCCGATATACATGAACATTTATTTCTAACCAGAACTAAGTATATTAAATTTCGTGCATTTGACTTGAAAATAATGATGGACTGGCATAAAACCGTTCATCCGTTATTTTACCTCCTTAAAAATCCTTTCATAGTAGATACTTATAACATAAAAGGCATCAACTGCCAAAATTTCAAGTTTGTATCCCCAGTGGGTTAGGCTCTGCGTTGATGTATCAGTCAGTCAGACAGGACCAGTAATTATATATGTATATAGTCATATACATATTTGAAACTTTTTACACTATTATATACTCAATCGAAATGCCAACCCTACCACGCAGCCATTTTAAACCGCTGTACACACACACAGTACAGCGATATTTTATCGCTTGGAATTTAATATGGCGGCATGGCGCCATGTTTTTAGTGTTTACAGCGTTGATTTAGAACAGGGAACGTCTAACGTTGGGGGATGTATATTATTAAAGGCGTTCTGTGTGGGCCGCCGACATAATAATAATAAGAACTCCGTAACAATAACTGATTTACAATATTAGACATTTAACAATTTTATAATATAAAGTAGTATAGATGTACGAAAGAATTGGCGACACGTGAGAATATCATTGAAATAATTATACGAAATATCCGCTGGTGGTTTAGACTTTAACACACTTCGCATTTACTAATCTTCTCTAACGACATGTGACGATATCATTGAAATAATTATACGAAATATCCGCTGGTGATTTAGACTTTAATACGCTCCGCATCTACTAATCTTCTCTAACGACACGTGACGATATCATTGAAATAATTATAGGAAATATCCGCTGGTGATTTAGACTTTAACACACTTCGCATTTACTAATCTTCTCTAAGGACACGTGACAATATCATTGAAATAATTATACGAAATATCCGCTGGTGGTTTAGACTTTAACACACTTCGCTATACTAATCTTCTCTAACCCTTCAAATTTGAAAGTTTTTGCTCGATATGTAAACGTCAGTTCTCTGATGGCCGATGGTGTATTTAATCATGTAATAACTTGTGTTTACATATTGGATAATCTTACTTAACCGCGAGTTAGAAGTTACTGCTAAGTTATTAAGTTTATAAAAATATTAGACGTCGACAAATATAGTTAAAGAGCCGAAGAGGATACTTTTGATTACAGTAACATAGATGGTTCTCACCAATCCGCGCTAGGTCAGCGTGGTAGATTACGGCTAATGCCTCTCCTGATTAGGGGAAGTCCTTGGTCCCTGAAATGGGGACGAATATAGACTAGGGATGCTGATAATGAGATGGTTTTTGGAAATAATGTGGTCCACGCGGAAGGTACAACTGATAATCCTCCACCTATTTTCCACAAAAATCAATTCTCTTAACATTAATAAGCGACAATTAAACGATATAAGAGCGATAAATAAACGTATAAAACAGGTTACTAACATATCGTTTAACGGGCTATCGTAAACCCGGCACAAACGAGATCGGACGAATGAAAATTATTTCGTTCTTAGGTAATAAAAACAGACTTCGAAAAGTTCCTCGTAGAAAATAAGTTTACTGTGAGAAAGTCTAATGGTGTAGTGGAATGTGGCCCTACAATCAGATATGAAAATCTTATGTTCAAACCAGGTCGAGAAGATAAAATTGTCATGGCTTCACTTAACTGCAGAAGACACGAACAGGAGGTTTCCGTTTAGTGTCTCAATGACAAGACGTAATAGGCTTTATGGGACTTACGGGAATGACATCTGACGTCACTCGGCCACCGGAACCCAGTTATAACAGTAGACCATATTGTTTGACATGATGCCCACAGTCAATTTCTTGCATCGCACCGCTCGCCATCGGCAGGGAGTTCACCCTCACACATTAGAAACTCAATCGTCGCGTACAGTGCGATTTCAGCGGAATTTCCTGCCGCGAACGCTCCGATTGTTGAATGAGCACCCTACTGAGGTTTTCCCGAAGGACTACAGTATGAGGGTTCTTCGAGTTGTGATATTCCAGATGGCGGACCGAAAGCCAAAGACTCTGGCTTCGCCTCTCTAAGTAACAGGTTACTTAGAGAGGTGTAATACGTTAGTTTTTATAAAAATTACAGCTCCGAACAACAGCTAGTTTTGTAATATTTTATCACGTCTACCCTCCTCCGTAAACATCATGTACGTAGATAGAAACAATCTGTCTTCGCACATACACAAATAATAATATTTTCAACCACTCCAGAAGCATCTTATTTGTCGCGCAAAGGGAATCCCTTTATAACCGCCATTTCACACAGAATAATACGGAACAAAGAAACGAGGCAATATTTTCTGTTGAAGGAAGCCCCTCGACGGATTTGTGTGTACATATCCATAATCATGTGTGTGCGTGTACGTGCGTGTGACGGTGGGGTGAAGAGGGAGGGATAAAATGTTGCTGTTTTCCCCCTTTACCGTTTTACTAGTAGCGAATCCGGTAATTGGGCAAAAGGGGTAGGTACCCCCGAACTTACCTGTAACAAAAAAAAAAAGAGATCTATTATTATAAGTTCAAAATGTTACGCAGCGAGTATTTTCAAGGCTTCCTTTAGGGACACAATTAAAAAAAGAACATTATACTACGTGGGAACGCAATGAGGAATTATAACACTTTTGATCCTTATAAAATGGCGGCGTCGTGGTTCACCACTCGACACGTCTCGTTGCCCGCGGGGGCGAAATGTGGGCTACGGATAGCCACTTTGCTACATTGAACGATCGTAGCAGGTGGATAAAAGTAGTCTCTGCCTACCCCAATGGGAAAGAGGCGTGACCGTATGTATGTATGTAGTATGCACTATGGTCTCTGCTTACCCTTATGGGATATCGGCGTGAATGTATGTATATATGTATGTAACATTATACTACCAACATCATATATGTTTAGATTTTGTTATTCAATCATGCGGAAACAGCTGAAGAAATTGTTATGAAACTCGACAAATTTTGCTTGCCACATGCTATGATTCTGACAAACCTTTTTCGCTTTATCCTAGGTAGGTTCATTTCATGCAGTTTGAGCATCATATGATATATTTCGAATAAAGTTACTTATTAGATCAAGACTAGTCATACTTCATCGGAGGATTCCCGCTCACCCTCCTAAACGATTACAGCTTTGTGCGACATTCATGCCGCCAACCTCAGCACAAGAATCCAGTAAAACTGACAATAATCCTATTCGACGACCGGCTGTAATAGATTCTGAGAGGGTCAGATTCGCAATAAAACCGTATGCAAGACTACACATTGAGACGCGAACGAACGCTGTTGCAACACTTCGATCACTAACATTAGCGATCAGTGTTGCAACGACAAAACGGCTTGCTGTATTGCAGATTGTAAAAGAATAAAATTCCGTTCTTTCTCTCTTTTTGGCGTTATTGTTACCAAACGACTTTTGGTACTTTTATTACCAAAGTTCCTATTTGATCTATTCGATTATCAAAATCTTTAGTGGTGACCCCATATGGCTTATTTATCGTCGCATCAAGCCAGTATTCCTTCAAACTGCTCAAGACTGTGTTCCGAGGAGAGTCGTATAAAGAAAGAAACATTCGATTCACACTTCTATGTTAACAAATCTGTGAACAATACATCTATATCATTATAAAATTGTTAAATATCAAATTTTCATAAATCAGAGATATTTAAGAACAAATTACTCAAATGA
This sequence comes from Thaumetopoea pityocampa, assembly GCA_017165845.1. NCBI lineage: Eukaryota > Metazoa > Arthropoda > Insecta > Lepidoptera > Notodontidae > Thaumetopoea > Thaumetopoea pityocampa. Next base: position 10,714 of record WUAW01019859.1, on the reverse strand, counting down.
ACTAATTAAGGGCTTCTGAAACTAATTCCATCGATGTTTTGTTTGTTTGTTTGTTCGGGCTTCACACAAAAACCAGCGGGTAGATTTTGCTTAAACTATTAGTCTCAAAGGTACTATTCTGACATAAATAATGCGGCATGTTTCATCAAAATCGGTCCTGTACGATTGAAAATACAGTTTGATCCCTGTTTTAGTAGCCGCTGTTAAGGTACGAGAGATCAAGTAAAACTGGTTCTTAGTTTTTTTTATATAAATCTATGTTTGTTTCGGGATTTCTCATATATCAAAAAACCGATATTCATGCGGGCGAAGCCGCGGACAAAAGCTAGTAATGCATAATAGCAAATTATCATCAAGCTAAAGATTTCGGATATGTTTATATAAAACTACCGCTGAAAAGCCTAATTCATTGTAGGAGAGGAACATCCAATAATCATTGATAGTGCCTTCTTATGCATAAATTCTATCTACTTTATTGTCTAACTCTTCTATTATTCCAATCCTAGGTTGGTTAATCATCGTCATCTGCCTATTGTAATCCAGTTGTAAACTTCCTACAATAAAAAAGAGGTTCGTCATTAGTTCCACGTCACAAAGGTCTTAGAGATCGCATATATTTGTTAAATGCGAGATGATGCTGGTAACGATCAGCCCTGGTGTATATTTTAACCGGTTCTCACGTGTCCTGGAATCAATCCATCTCTTCCAGTGGGCGTCTCACGGCAAGAGGTGGAATGAAACTGTTACCACGCAAAAACAGCAACAGAAATAATATTATTAATCAAAAATATACGGAACGCTGCGTTTACTAATGAAATTTCCTACTTCACCGATTTCTGACTTCAAAGCAAAACCATCGCATGTTCAATAAGCACCAAAATAACGGCATTTCCATTCCAAAAGCATAAAACCCGTCCAGTTGTGAATCATGAGGTTTATAATGTCAAAGTTTTTAATGATCAGGTCATGGTTACACAAGCTCAGAAATCCAAGGTAGGTATGTGCGGATTCAATCGTACTGACTTCATTCTCTTCGGCTATAATTGCGAAAGCGCTACGCAAAACCGCAACAAACTGACAGCAAATTCAATTGAGTGGGAGGCCGACTGTAATATATGATATATGCCGCCAAAGGGCCTTATAGAAAGGATGAGTGAGATTTGAATGACGAAACAAATATACCGGGCAAATATGCGTAGATGTGTCGGAAGAGGGTGCCCAGGAAAAATTTAACTAGATCAATTCAACAACTTCTTACGAAAAGGTAAGAAAAGACGTATGAATGTGGATGAGGCGAGACAGAGAGAGGTGTATCAGGATCATAGTATGTGGCGAACTGTGATCTCTGCTTACCCTTATGTAATATCGGCATGAGTGTGTGTATGTATGGTTTGATTTTGCACGTACAAATTAGCCACTAGTTGATTATACAAAACACGACATACTCATGACTCAGTATAATGCTGGATCAGTCTGAATCAGCAAACAGTAAGAGTATTGGATGCGTGCTGTCTATGATGGGCCTTATATACGTGCGGTGACGCTATAGTACGCGTATCGGAACTGTAAATATGCTGTATGGTACTGAAGTCGCCGCGGTGAAGTTCATAAATTCAACATCTGTATCTTTTCGAACCCCGTATCTACTTAACTTGTGGCAGGATTAATGATCAACGATGATCTTGATGAAGATACTGATGATCACGTCGATATATCACCAGTTATAGGTCAAAATACCGCAGGAGTGACAATATTCCACGGAAAAAGGAAGCTCTTCCGAGCAGACGACTGTTATGTCTGGCGGGTCCTGTCATTGCTCCGGCGGTTTATGTCGAGACGTTAAATATACGTTAAATCACTATCAAATTTCTCCACCGTGATTCAGCCTTCCACAATAATATCATCATTCAAGATTTGCGCCATCTGTTGAGAATGCGTGCTACTATGTAGAAAAGTAGGTCACCACACACGTCACAATATGTTAGTGTTCTGAACGCACTTTTAGCCTATATTTAGCTGTCAGTTGTCATGTCACAGTTGTATGTCACTTGTCACGCGCAAAAAATATAGTGGACCACACGTGCGCGTCGCTTTTACTTCTTATATAATTTATATACAACAGCTATGATATTTTTTAAGATATTATTTTTAATTTAGACGACTGATTGGTACAATCGCGGTGACCCTTTTTTTACGCACAGAAAATGGCTGACCCATACTGCCGCGCCGAGGGCACAGCACGACGGTTATATGAGGATTGCACCCACTGAACACTGTGCGGCGTCCGCCTTAGTCCTTGCGCCTTGCAGGAATCACAAGGGCAATCCGCGGTTCGGGCGGGTTTGGACGTGATCGCTCACGGGCCTCTGCTTTCAAGGAGGGATCACTCCCTCTTTTCTACCGAGAGCCCTAAAGCTCTCCCAGGGAGCCCTTCTGAGTCCCTTCCTCTGTGGGGGCACGCCGTACTGCCCCACCATCCGCAGGCACAATCGCGGTGACCCTGTTTTCTGTGCCAGAGACCCGGGTTTGAATCCTGGTAGGGACAATCTTTGCGTGATGAGCACAAATGTTTGTATCCGAGTCGTGGACGTATTTATCTATATATGTATTGTATTTCTCTAAATAAGTATACATATCGTTATATACACGATCTAGTTCGGAACTAGATCTACAAATGAAAGTGACCAGAATATTATTATTATACATCTTTATTACAATTTTTTTTATATAAAAAATACATAAAAATTAAAAACTTAACTTTTTACATATATTATACAAGAAATGGTGCTCCACCGATAACGAGATCTAAGACCAAGATTAGGCCGTAGTCTACCGCGCTGGCCTAATGCGGGTTGGTAGACTTCACACACCCGTGCGGGCGTGCAGGTCTTGTAGACCACTTGTAATATTTTTCACTTTTGAGTAGACACCCAAAGCGTAGTAAATAAACTTTTTTGTAAATTTGTTATCTGTGTCAAATGTGTTTTTGACAGTTGACGTGGAACCTTGCAGGTCATCGTCTACTCCTGGGGGGTCGATATTGTTACTTTTAGACATCAATGATGTAGATCGTACATGAATTACAAATACTAACTCCACTGAGTTAGGTACGGGACCGGGATCGAACCCACGATTCTTCGATGAAAAACCGTGTCTCACACCACTACACAACCAATGTACCATATGAGTCGTCTAGAATCAAAGGCGGCTATCTCGTTTTGAGCAATTCTTGAGTGACTATAAAAGAAATGTTTATTAAAAATATATTTTAATTATATTGACATCTTTGATACTAAATCAAGATTTAGCGTTGATTTCCCAATGAACATGGCCAATATCAATTTAAACAAACCGATATACTATTGAAAACATTGAATTTTTTTCATTGTCAACTAAAAATTGCCAAAAGTGAGATAGCCGCCTTTGATTCTATACGACTCATATATTAACATTAAAACTATCCAAATAGACTGTGAAAGTAGGAAACAATAAATAACTAGTGCGAATACAATAATAACAACAGATAACACCAAAGGCACTGTAGGGGCGTGCCCCGGAGACAACACACCGAATGTATGTATTAAGTAATGAACCGTATCAACAATACTGTGTGTTGTTATATTATCATATTACGTCAGCGCCGCACAACAGTTG
>WUAW01019846.1:61690-77452 GCA_017165845.1 Thaumetopoea pityocampa | reverse complement strand
TATATAGATGTATGAGTAGTGTTTCGACCGCTGGCCACCCGAATTGAATTCTATGACTGATCTTCTTCTCGAAGTTATCTACCCAGCTGTGCGACCTGTCCCAGGTAGACTGTATACATGCCAGAAGGTCTGACAACTGTGGTCATGAAAACGCATGCGCATCTTATGGTGAGGCATGTGGGGCATGTAGGTGGACGCTCAGTGGTTCTACTGAGTGTGGATCAGCGTGCATTGCTGTGCCCTTAAAATCAGTGTATCAAGTACGGTCAAGACATTTCCCCGTTCCTTACAAAATAGATTGAATATATAATCCGAAAAAACTTCGAGTACTGAGCTATCTAAGGCCACTGCGTGGATGTGACACGGATGTTTAAGTAATGAGCTTGGTTCCCCATATTCATTTCAAGACCCATCTTTTGTGAAACACCATTGAAGTCATCAGGCATTTTACTAAGGTCTGGGAGCAGGGTATTGTCAGCAAATCGGTATTTGTACCTATTGATTTATAAATTGTTCGTATTGAACTGACTGACAAATCAGCTGACATCTAAATATGTTTAAATATATGACATAATATAGGTCTCATCGGCTGCAGATTCGGAGCCGCCTCAGTACAAAGTTCACTGGCCGCCCCCGCATTGAGCCTAGACCGTTAACTAGCAATTAAAAATCTATATTGCGAATCAATACTGAATTATAATGTGTCCATGGATATAGACTCGGACTCCTCGTATACTACAATTTAGTAGTGCATGAAATATACACAAGTGACAGCAAATTATCAAATATATCCTACTAAAAGTCCTATATTTATTGTGGAATTCCTCTCATTTTGTAAGTACATATGCTAGAATGAGATACCAGAATCGACAGAATGAGAAAAACACGGGAGCGTGAGCGAGTAAGAAAACGTGTTATGTATTATTATTTGAATGTCGAATGGGAGAAACCTGCGTGCGGGCCTCACGGCGCGCCCTGCCCCCGCGCCGCGCCGATCATATGGTCGGGTGGGCTGCGCGCGGCGGCGGCTCACTGCGGTCCGGGCGCTCGCCGTCGCAACTCGTACTTGCTGCCGCCGGCCGCGCACGATCAGCTGTCCAGTGTGTGAGTTCGAGCCGAGCCGAGCCGACATAAGCCGCTGTGCGGTGTAACATGGAGCTGTTATGCGCGGAGCGCGTGAGCCCCGACAGCGGCGAGAGCGCGCCGATGCCGCTCGCGCACCGCGCCGCTGCTCCCGACCCGGTGCTGCTGCGGCGCCGCGTGCTCGACAACCTGCTCCGCACCGAGGAGCGCTACGCCGTCACCTCCAACTACTTCGGCGCCGTGCAGACCGAACTGACCCCGCACATGCGGCGCCTCGTCGCCGAGTGGATGCTAGAGGTGAGCGCGAGCGCGCGTGCCGCACCCACACCGCTCCAGCCGCGCGATCGCCATTTTGTCTCGTTTTCCGGCCACGTGTAGGTGCGGTCCAGCTCGCCGGCGGACCAGTGGCCCCCGTATGCCCGGCCACTGCCGCCGGCGAGGCCGCCTCATCGCGCGGCTGTCGGGACACCTCGTCGGTGGAGAGCAGACAGTGATCTATTTGTGCTCTAAAATGTCCTCAGTCGCTTCGGAAACACCTAAAATAGTTACAGCTGTTTCTTCACTGAATATTACTAGTTTGTTTACACGATCAGCTGATTACGGCCGCGTTCCACACGTTAGAATCACAAAAGATTATTTACATGTGTAACGTATCTATTGTGATAACAAACATTTTGCTGGTGATCGTTGTTTGTAGTCACGGGGGTCACAGACTATTTTGGGGGGCACGGGCCGGCGCAACGCTGCAGGCAGTGAGTACCTACGCGCGCAGTGGCGGGCGGCCGCGCGGCGCGAGGGGCCCTGCGCGTGCGCCCGGTCGCCGACCGGCGCGACTGCTGCCCGTTCTATTTGAATAATCAGCTGATTTTGACACGCACACAGCTGACGCTCGCTCGCGACTTATCTCGCTCGTGTGTACACACAAATAATTGCTAACGCGCACACACACACGCCATTGTTCGTGCTCGGTGGCCTAAATGACGTGTAATTTATGGTCCTCGGTCTTATATCAGTAGGGTTTTTGACTAGCGATCGTTATCACAGCTTACGAAAGTTTTATCAGTTATACGGCATTGTCATTTTTAAACGAGGTGCGATTGTGTGTCCGCGCGCGGCTCCATCAGTATGCATGTGGGTGAGGTTGGCGCGGGCGGTGGCTAGTCAGCTGTTAGGTGTTAGTCGCCACGTGGAGCCGGCCGGCGCGCGCTGACGTCACGCCATGAGGGCGATGCGGCCGCTGCGCATGCGCCGTCTCCTCCGGCAACCCACCTCGTGCTTACACAAACCAGTCGCATACCGCCGTTTCAGCACAAGCAGACCGAAACGATCCTCAACGTCGGCGGGGTCGATGACACTTTCAACGTGTTCATATTAACATTTTATGTTTAGTTCAAAACACATAATGGACCGTAACGGTTCAAAGAATTATATGATTTCTTGTTCAATTTTACTTATAACCGACCGACGTCCGTGCCTACTGTTGCTCAAATTGCATTCAAGTGCAGATGCTAGTTGAATCGATTGAACACTCGGCGGACGGGGTATTACCAAGTTCTCTGTTCGAGTGACTGTGATGTTTTACACCCAGTCATTCATTAGCCTCTCGCTCGTTACGCTTCGACAATAACCGATGTAAAGAGCGTATTTAATTTGCCGGCCGCGTACACACGAGCCATAATAATTAACATATATGTAAGTACTTAGATATCAATTTATTGCAGATAATCGTGCATTAACCGATATTAGTAAGTGTTAATGCATAGAAGAGAAGGAACTAGGATAGTGTTTCAGTGAGAGGTTTAATTAGGTGGGGCTCCGAGCGTGAGATACCGTGCTGAGCGGTTGAGCGCATGCTATGTTTTGTTTTCGCGATACCGATTTTATTGGTCTCGCTCCGCCTCGCCTTACACCGTGCGAAACTACGCGCGGAACAATTCACGACGATCTATTACTCCCATGACATTCCATTTACTTTACGACTTGTATGGCAGTACCATCCGCTTTCGGGTTTCGGTTCGAAGAAAAGATACCGCTCGGCAAGTAGAATGTTCATAAACACTGATCCTTGTACACTACGGCAGTGTAAACTAATCTTCTCACTGCCAAATATCTTTATCGAGCGCCATTTGACAATGAAATCCGCGATAAATTACAGAATTACAGAAGTAAACATTAATATCTATGAATATTTAATATTATTAATATCTATTAATCTATATTTTTATTACTATTATAAAATTGTTAAATGTCAAATTTTCAAAAATCATAAATACTTAAAAACAAACTACTCAGATAGACTAATTAAGGACTTCTGAAACAAAATTCATCGATATTTGTTTGTTCGTGCTTCACGCAAATACCAGCTAGTAAATTTTGGTTAAACTAGTTAGTCTTAAAGGTATTATTCCGACTTAAATACTACGGCATATTTCATCAAAATCGGTCCAATAGATACAGCTTGATCCCTGTTTTAGTAGCCACCGTTAAGGTACGAGAGGTCAAGTAAAAGTGGATTTTAGGATTTTTGTGATTGTGTCGGGATTTCCCAATTAGCGGGAAACCAATATTCACGTGGGCGGAGCCGGAGGTAAAAGCTAGTATCTAATATAATTATAATAATGTTAATAAAATTATCTATATTATTATAATAAAACTGTAACTTGGCCCAATTTGTACAAATAATTTCGGAAATTTCATTTTATTTGGAATATAGTTCATTGGTATATTGACCAAAATGTTTTTAATATTTTAAATATTTGTCTGTCTTCCTTTTTCTCTGAAATAAAATTACGCAAAAACCATTGAACGGATTTTGACAGGGTTGTCGTTCATATATTGCTTATAATCTGGAATGGAATTTTATTGCAATCTGTTAAAAAACATTATTATGCAATTTTTTTTGAAAAATTCTTGAACGCTAAGATACCCGAGTTGGTAAATGAGTGCAACAGCGGGTGGAGCGGCAGCCAACAGCTAGTCCTTGTATAGATTTCTCCTTTTCTGAAGTTTTATCTCGTCCAAGTCCGGCAGCTTGTCAAAGGGAATATTACTGCGGCGCGTGTATTATGACACAACACCGGCTGACGCCGCACCTTTAGCCGGCACGTCCTCTGCAACCGCCAGTGTCGTGCCGTTCGCGTGGAAATATCCACAGATTGAAAATCCATTGGCGCTCGGCGAGACTCCTTATTTAAATAAACATTTATAATATTAGTTAGGATTTATTCAACATTGCTGCTAGTGATTACAATAAAGTGCACATATAAATAGTTATATAAATAGTTTGGACTCCGATATCCGGCTCAGGAACCATTAATACTGATAAGAAACTTATAACTTTAGCGGAAAAGTAAAGCGCGCCGCATTTATCGCAATGACTGTGTATTCATATATAGGTTATCAGGAATTCCGGATGATAAACATTGACTTGGGCGCGGCGTCAACGTCGCTCGACATTCGGAAACGAGCAACACTGACTTTCGGCTTCTGTTGCAGGTGTGCGAAGACCAGGGCTGTCAAGAAGAGGTGTTCCCGCTGGCGATTTCTTATCTGGACCGTTTTCTGAGCACATGCGCCGTGAGCAAGAGTCAGGTGCAACTTCTGGGTACGGCGTGCTTACTGCTCGCATCCAAGCTCAGGGAACCAGGCTCAAGGGCGCTGCCCGCCACACTCCTAGTCTTCTACACCGCCAACAGTATCACGCTCACGGATCTCTGTGTAAGTATTATAACCATATTCGTTTCCAATCCTTCGATTGGCTCTCACAAAAGTATTATTATCTTATTTACTGTCTTGTACGAACGGCGTTGCTGTTTATGAAGTAATATCGAGAATTAATTAACATTCCTCATCTCGGAGAACAGCTGATCTCATTAACCATGCAGTTTCGTGCGGTCGCATGTTTGTATGGTGGATGCGCGCGCTAATCTTCAGTTGACTCTTGGTAATTACTGTTGTTCGCTTCTCCGATTTCTAAAATATTCACTGTTTTAATATCCGCGAGAGAACGCAATTGCTATTCTATTATGGAATACTAATGATTATATATTACTAGCTAAAACCTACAGCTTCGCATACAACAACTAAAGGACGATCCTTTAGTTACCAAAGATACCAAATACCATAGTTTAGAGACTGAGCCGCTAAGAGGTAAAAAAATCAGACAAATCACGCTCCTTGTTTGCGACCGTTTTCAGAGGCCCATTAATGTATTAGAGTGGCGAGTCACCGTCTGCCCAATTTATCGGTGTTTTCAGCATTGTCAGGCAGACGCCATAGTCCTTTCCATAGACCTGTATCCAATGCATAAACATCAACCCAATAACCCAATAAAGACTCAATTCTCAGATTCAGGAATTCTTTATCGAAGATTGATTTGATCTCAGATTTATTCTTATTTTCTTTATTAGCACAAAACATATTGGGAACGTGCTTTGGCCATGTCTAAAAGCAAGTATTTCTCAAAGTTTAGTTCCTTATAGCAAAACTGCAGCGTGGCAACTTTTCAAAAATATTCCAAAAATGAGCCATAATTTTTATAATTTTTTGAATATTTTAACACATTGATCTAGCTCAAACTAGAATTCTCTGTTTCTTAGGCACTATACTACATATGTAGATACATAAAAATTGCCCTCACCTGGATTTGAATCCGACACTCATTGCCAGAGAAAGCATTACGAAGATAGGTGCCAAGTCGAAATTTGTACCAAATCTCCGGTTTTTTTTAAAGAAATTCTAAGTTATAGCATATGTTCTACTTTTTGTTTTGTATTATAGTTTAAACATTTGTATTAGTCATGGGTACGCCTAGACGATTGATACCCTTAATAAACTCTATACATAATAGAATGACATGAATGAGATCAAAGCGGAAAAAAACGCTCTTTCGCTGGAAAGAGCATTCTTTTCCACTTTGTTCTCATTCATATAATTCTATTATGTATAGAGTTTATTAAAGTTATAAAGTAAACTACCTGTAGTTAATATGTTCAATACTCTAAACACAATAGCTATCCTTGTTTTTTTTTTACTTTGTTCTTATTCATTATTGTCATCCATATTTTTTTTTTCACTTTGTTCTCATTTATTATTTTACACTTTATTTTGTATATTGAGTTGATTATATGAACTAATAGTATGATAATAGGGTTCAAAATGCACAACGAAAACAAGTGCCTAAACAATTTCTAATCAAAATTACAATCTTTCTATAATTTCTACTGTGTTTTGTGAATTTAACAGGAAGTAATGAATCACAGTCCATAACATGGTATTTATTTAGTTCAATTTATTATTGTGCATACTTCAAATTTATAGGATTATAGATCCTAAACCGTATTTTATTTATGCACTTAATAGTGCATAAATAAAATACGGTTTAGGATCTATAATCCTATAAATTATAAACTAATGTTTATAGCGTTTGACATTGTAATGACTCTTTAAATGATGTTCAATACATAGGTACTTATATACCTGATTAAATAATTGCCCAGCTGTAGAATCAGCCCCCCTAGCCAAGTTGACATTCGATAATCGTTATCGCTAATAGAAACGAAAAAAATGTACTGGAATGACACTTCTAATCGCCAAGTCACACGTGAGATATCGAATAGAAGTGTCATTCCAATACATTTTTTTCGTTTCTATTAGCGATAACGATTGTCGAATGTCAACTTGGCTAGGGGGCTGGCGTTGTATATGTGACATACCTAACAGGATCTCTAAGCTTAAACAAGACTGTGTATTTGTACTTAATAGATAAGACGAAATACCTTCATATTCAAACTTAATAAATAAAGGCGAAAGTATTATTAGTTCCTCATGAATCATAACAATGACAAAATTGTTATCAAATTAATGGAAAATTCCCTTCCATTGTTCTTATAGAAGAAAAGACTTCAACATATTTATAGATTACTAGCCTTTGCCTTTGAATGTCGGTTTTCCGCTAGATGGGAAATTCCCAAACAATCATAGATTTATATAAAAAAGCCTTAAACCATTTTTATTTGACCTCTCACAACTTAACGGCGGCTACTAAAAATAGGGATCATGCTGTAACTTCAATTCTACTGGACCGATTTTGATGAAACATGCCGCAATATTTAAGTTGGAATACTTTAAATTTTTTTTAATAGTTTGACCAAAATCTTAACGGCGGCTACTAAAAATAGGGATCATGCTGTATCTTCAATTCTACTGGACCGATTTTGATGAAACATGCCGCAATATTTAAGTTGGAAGACTTTAAATTTTTTTTTAATAGTTTGACCAAAATCTATCCGCTGGTTTTTGGGTGAAGCCCGAACAAACAATCATCGACCGATTTGGTTTCAGAAGCCCTTAATTTGTCGATCTGAGTGGTTTGTTTTGTTTAATTATCTTTGATTTTTGAAAAGTTGACATTTAAAAATTTTATAGTAGTAAAATAGATTTCGAGGAAATTTTCTAGGTAAATTTTTAATATTTTATTACCTCTACTAAAGTCTACTCGCGTCCACGGTTGATGCAACCATATCGAAATGTAGAGGTAATAAAATATTAAAAATTTATCGCGATAAATCCCGCGAAGTGATCCATGAATGAGAGTTTAAATCGCGAAAATTAAAAAAAAAGCAATTAAGACTTTAACAATTAAAACTGTCAATAGAGAACTAGAAAGAGATTAATTACGTGATTACGTGAGGTGTTCAAGGGGGAGCGGGTCAAGCTGAATCTCACTCAATCTCACGTGGAGGAGAGAGGGGGAGGAATCTCGGCAAATATCACGTATTTTTTTCGCATAAAACTCTAAAATTGGGTAAAATTAAAGTAAGACATGTTTCTTGACTAAAATACAACAAAATCTGACATAATAATTTTTATCGTCGTTATCCGAACGTCGCAAAGCAGTACAGTAGACTACGATCTAAGCAATCTTAAATAAAAATAATAAAGCTAATTGTATTTTTTTAAATAAATCTAACGCATGTACACTAAAAATATAAATTTTGAAAAAATCTCACGTGAAATTAGGGGAAAACGGGAGGGGGCGAGCCAAATCTCGTGACATCTCACCAGGGGGGAGGGGAGCGTCAGAAAATCGTCAAAAACGCCTCACGTAGTTAAACGACGCCCCCAAAACCAATAGTTTGGGGATACTACATTATAATCGGAACACTATCAAAGTCGTGTTAAACTGTCTCGAATCATGTCTATATTCGGATGTCTTTGGGCAGCACTGTCCGTTTCTTCTTCTTCTTTGTCGATTCCTGACCTGTGAGGGTCGCGACCACCACGGTCAAGTTTCTGCATCAACTCCCTCCAGGCTTCTCGAGATTCAACCTGTTTGACAGCAGCTGGAATGCTGATTTTCATAGAATCTTTAAGGTCATCTGTCCATCTGGTCGGTGATTTTCCTCGATTTCTTCCACTTCCCCTGATCAGGAGGAGGATTAGGTCTACCACGCTGGCGTAGTGCTGGTTAATAGACTTCACACACCCATGCGGGCATGCAGGTTTCCTCACGAAGCTTTCCTTCTCCGTTAAGTACATTGGTGTCTACAATGTAGACCGTACATGAATTACAAATAATAACTCAGTGGTACAGGACCAGGATCGAATCTACAACCTTTCGACCACAAGCCGTGTCTGGCACCACTACATCACCAATGTACTCACAGACAAACATTATTATTATTATTTACTAGTTCTAGCCCGCTGTTCCGCTCACCTGGACTTCCTATTTACTCGAATACCCTCCCGGGCGTGCTCCATAATTTCTTCGTAATCATATTGCTTTCCGACTTGCTAAACCAACATTGTGATAGCTCTGCTAATATACATGATATAAATATAATTTATAGCTTATAGTATGAAATATGTAGCTATCAGGAATAATGTAGCTTTCTACCAGAGAAAAAAAATCTTACAATTGGGTCTTTAGTTTCGGAGATTATCACCTTATATACAAATTTATGAACAAATAAATTTTAACTTTTTATAAAATTAGTATAGATTTGTATGTAAAAGGTATATGTACCCGTCTCCGTAGGTATTCATAACGAAGTTGGTACGCGGTGGCTGCAGTCGGTGCGGTGCACTGCGGGCGGAGCGCGCACCCGCCGGAGCCCCAGTCTCATTCGTTCCACACATTACCGAGTGCACACCACATTGTCGCGCGTCATAACACGATCCAAATATTTTGCCGATGCGGCTGCATTTCGCATGCACTTACATTGAATGCACACTCACTGGTACCGATTTCGCAATAGTGTTAACAGCATATTGTCTACTAGTTTTTAACCGCGGCTTCGTTCGCATGGATGTCGTTAAATACATGTCGGAGACCATTGAAGATACATTTTTTTTTTATCTTTGGGGAATTAGGGAACAGTTTGTTTTTCGGGATAAAATGTACCCTATGTCTTTCTCCATACCCCTGCAATATATGTACAAAATTTCATGATGATCGGTTGCGTAGTTAAGGCGTTAAAGCGTAACAAACAAAAAAAACTCACATTCTCATTTATAATTTAGAATAAGTTAGAATATACATACCGAGTACTTGGGCGGTGCAGTGGTGTCAGACACGGCTTGCGATCGAAAAGTCGTCGGTTCGATTCCGATCCCATACCATCGAGTTATTTCTAATATTCATGTATAGTCTACATTTTTGACACCAATGTACTTAACAGAAAAGTATCGCTCGCGAAGTCCATACCCGCATGGGTGTGTGAAGTCTATCAACCCGCACTAGACCAGCCCGGTAGACTACGACTAAATCCCCCTCCTGATCAAGGGAGGTCCGTGCCGAATGGAGACGAATATGAACTGGGGATGATAATACATACCTACTCGTTAGTTAAATCATAAGCATCAAATTAGGGCACTGATAACTGGTAACGGCGGTACGAAAATATTGTAATTACGCGACACTGTACATTATAATGGCGGGCGAGCGGAATGCCGCAGACAGGTCGCGGTGTGGCTGAGGGCTGCCCGGCGATCGGTACGCAGTGTCCCCTAACGAGCGGAGCTTCTCGGAAGAGTCGCCGAACGAGGTTCGCGTTTCAATCAGACCAATTACAGACGGTGCTCGCCGCTTATGTTTTTCTCACGCGCCGCGCGACGACCACTAACGCAACAGAGTAACCAGTTCAAAAATCACAATTTCAGTAAAATGATTATGCCAAAATAATGACTGACCTTAAAAAAATACATACTAATTTCTTGACGCATCGGTCATATTGAAATCTCAATAAAATTTATTTCACGCACTTCGGTAAAACTTCTAAGTTCGACGTGTTTCAGCAATTCCTTATTTTAAGAGACTAAAAAATATAGTAACTTCTTGACGCATAAATCGTATTAAAAATCTGAATAAAATTGTGGCGCGGACTTTGGAAAGATTTCTTTTCTTCTATACATCAATTTAGGATTTTTTATTTTATATCATCATCAACAATCCACTGCTGGAAATGGGCATTAAAAAGGACGGATTTGCCATAATCTCAAACGCTAGGCGTATTGGAGACCGCAGTAGATTTTGATCGAATTACATGATATCGTTGCTGCCTATTTCCTGGTACATTTCTTAGCTGTCTCATAACATCCGCGAGGCGAAATGGAGCGACGCTATTAAAAATAAAAAGCCGACATAAGCAGTCTTATTATTAATAGCAAATATTATTATTCAAATTAACTAGTTAAACTTATTTTAAAAATTTTCACAATCGCATTTTTACACTCTCCGATTGTAAAGTTAATCGCACAGTGTTCAGCCTACACGTGGTATGTTAATCACTGAATCATGGTTGACTGCTAATACCGATTGTGTTATCGTTGCTTAATAGCTAGCTGTATTAAAAAAAATGTTTTTGATTCTGTTTATCTGTTTTTTTTTTTTTGTTTTTATGTTATTTATGATAAAAAATATTTCGATATAAATTTTAATCTTTAATCGTCCCAATGATTGAAAATATTGAATGAAATATCATGCAAATAAGTTAAACGTTGATTTGTGTCTATAAGAATAATACTTTTAAAAAATTCTCCTTGGCCAGTATGAACGTATTATATAACCATATCGTTGCGTTGTTCAAAGTGCGTCGAGTATCACAAAGGACTCACATCTAAACGAACCTAGATACAAGTCAATTTAACGTCGGCGGCCTTTGTTCAAACGTGTCTGGATTTCTACGAAATTATATACAATTATTCTTACTGACATAATATTGTGGACACTATTTTCACACACATTGATCTAGCCCCAAAATAGGATTCTCCGTGTCGGGTATTGAACAACAATATACTTACGAACATAAATAAGTAATAAAACAAATGTAGGATAAATATCCATGACTCGTGTATAGAAGATGTGCTTATCACACCAAGTTTGTCCCTGAACGATCACTGCACGAATTAGACGTTAGTGACATAATGGTGCCGATTCTTGTAACAGCACTTAACTAAATTTGGTCCCTCCCTATTTTTATCTAACATCAAACGCCAAAACGAGATAACTACAATTTTGGTGCTCTCAGTTTCGTTTAGAAACATCAGAATTAAATGATTTAGATGCGATTTCGGAACATACAGACTAAACATGTTTTTGAACCGTTTGACAGAAATGTAGGTTGGTACTCGCTATAAATGTTTGCTATCTCGTTTTGGCGTTTGACGTTAGAAAAAGATAGGGAGGGACCAAATTTAGTTAAGTTTTGTTACAACAGAATCGGCACCATTGGTATGTAAATAAATCTTTAATACTGAACTTTATTGCTGTGTGGCACTGATATAATAATGTTGCCACGCCATCTCTTTCCATCGATGGAGGGAGAATCAGCTAAGATATGTAGCGGAATAGTGGGTACCAGCGTTACCCTGTTATTAAATCAAAATCTAATGCGATCTCCAAGACGCCTGTCAGGCTTGAAGATTATGGCAAATCCCCCCCCCCCCCTCCTGTTTAAGGAGGAGGCCCAGGTCCAGCAGTGGACTTCTACGTGATGATGATGATGATGATGAGTGGACGTTGGCGAGCTGATTATCGAACTTGCTCGAGCACTTTGGCCGAATTAATCTTCAGAAACTAACCATTCCAAGGCTTGCAAACGAGCTTAGAATTTAAGCTCGTTACCATCGCAATTGCATAATACGAATACAAAAAATACACCCAGTTATCAAGTCGAGCAACCAAACGACATCTATCGAGAAATTAGTGGACTAAAAATTACTTAATAATATATTATAATTGCTTAAGAGACCAACTTTTCGTATTACATATTATGGAATTATGATTGGTCTGCGAGCGATCAATATCTTAGATATTACTAGCTTTTGCCCGCAGCTCCGCCCGCGTTAATGTCGGTTTTACGCTACATTGGAAATCCCGACACAATCATATATTTATATAAAAAGTCTAAGAACCACTTTTACTTGACTTCTCGTACCTTAACGGCGGCTACTAAAACAGGGATCAAGCTATAACTTTATTCTACAGGACCGATTTTGATGAAACATGCCGCAGTATTTAAGTCGGAACAGTACCTAAGACTGTAACGATTTAACCAAATCTACCCACTGGTTTATGCGTGAAGCCCGAACAAATTAACAAACATCGACGGATTTGGTTTCAGAAGCCCTTAATTACTCGATCTGAGTAGTTTGTATTTAAATATGTTTGATTTTTAAAATTTTACATTTAACAATCTTATAATAGTAATAGATATATACTAAATAATCGTCAAATATTTTAGTTGATTTAATCATTTTTAAGTGACATCTATAATCCAGCGAAAACAAGTATAATCCAACGAAATTAAATGGATATAACCTAGTTATATAATTAGTCTTAAATTAAACAATTGAATATTATATCCCGTTTTTATAATTATGGAGTTTAAAATGACTGATAGCACTACGGATTGGCACTAGACGAGCTAATTAACAATTAGTAAGCGATTACCAATCGAATAGGTAGTGATACGAATTAATGTGACATCTTAAGTCTTAGTTCCGTAAGAGATCGCTCTATTACGGAACGATTGTCATTAGAATCGAGTTTTGTCTAACATCCACATTATAATGAATATGGCCAAATAATTGCTACGAAATTGCTACGTCTTTCGTAGCGGCTCTACGATATATCGTAGATACCACGATACGGCCGATAACCGTCATATTATTTTATTCGCGTTAATTTTCGCAACTGATATAAGAATATCAACCGATTGTAATTACTAATCACTCAGTTATCATACCTCGGAAATGTAGTATTTTATTATAGTAACGGTAAAACCACATAAATGAATGCAACTATATGCTAAAGTTATATTTATCTGTTAACTAATCATTGAATTGTAACGAATAGAAAAGTATACATGCTTAACTAACTTTTTTATATCATGAATTTGCAAACAATTGTTCATGTAAATTTGTTTATGCAAGCTATAAAATCATTATAACAAGTTTGGATAAATTAGAAATCCAATGATGCCTAGTACAGCCAGTTCAAGTTCATGTCGTTTTTTTTATAAGAAAAGGATTTCATGACTCTATCCAAATATTTTCGATTTATACGCAATAAATTGGATATTTTATGAATTTATTTTTTAGTGTACTGCACATACATACATGCATTAGGCTAGTTTGAATTATTGCATCATTTTGACGGAAGTCTGGTGTGGCAACATTGATTGTGAGGAGCAAAAAGAGCACTTTCTGGCATCCGAAACGGCTTTAACGCGGGGTACCCGCGGTCAAACGCCGCCCGACCGTAAAACCTCTCGTTCTCACATCTACGCCACCAAACCAACGTTTATTATAATTGAATCATATGTTTATGAGCGCGGCGCCAGTTCGTCAAAAGAATAAATTCAATATACAAGCGGTTATAATTTACGAGTAATGAAACCCATACAATATAATCGAAGGCGTAGTTCGAAATTTAAATTTCCGATAAACCTCGTATTCATTAAGTAGTATTCAATATAAACTAAACTCATGAAAACTAAAAGTGTTTTATTATCGTTTGATTTTACATGATGTCATAAACAACATGACATTATCACTGAAGAGTTGATTAGAAAATAATCTCAAACCATCTACGTAATAGTGAATGGGGGGGTTGTCAATCATTTGATAGAGAGTATTTGAGTTTGTTTGATAATTATTTAATAGGCTACTGTGATACATAAATAAAAGAAGAGTCGACGTGTATTGGCACACAATTTAATAGTACACGCGAAATACCTAATAATGTACCCGGTAATACAGAAACATTTGGTAATCCACACAATTATTAATAAAATTGAAATCAATATATAAACAAATTAAATCTACATTAAAAATATCCTCAAAATAATTTAATATAATAACATTAAATCCAAACTGTACACAAAATGTGTATAAACTAGTCTCCTGCTGTACTGTTTTAAACACCAACTTTCATCACGTATAGTAAAACTATGGAACAAACTCCCATAATTGGTTTTCGTAACTACTGCTGCATGGAAGCCGTATCTACACAATGAATAAATATTCTACCTTTCTAAAAGTCCGCTAACCCATTAGTGGCTTCGGTGCTTGTTTACCATCAGTCTATCTACATGCTTGATTGCCCACCCCTTTTTCTATAAAAGAACAAACTATAGATTGTTTTAATTAAATATTAAAACATAAAAATTAACTGTCTGTGGTAATTTCGAACTGCTGATATTTTGTGTCTGTGGTCACTCAGCTCTTGGCCATCGTCGCTGTGAGTCACGTGTGCAATTAGTAACAACGACAAATTAAAACATTTGTATAAAAATAATGATTAAAAATTGTGAATATGTTTCGAAGGGTTTTACGAGTATTTGTTCATTACTGTTTGTAAAAGAATGAACGTAATAAATAGATAAATAGTTTATTTACAAGAATGTCAGTACATTTGTTCTTAAAATAGATATAGAAGCACTAAGTTAGACCAATAATTTCATTTTTTAAAGTTAAATGACAATGAATAATAACAAAAGAACCATTTAAACCACCATAAACGGTTAGCATAGACGATTAGCTGCCAATCTCCAACAAACTTTCGAAAACTAATTGGTGACTGGAAATTAAAATATAAATTGGGATGCTTGTTCGAAGGCGCAGTATAAGAGAAATTGCAGTTGGCTTGCGCCGCCGTTTTGGAGGACAGTCTTGCTGTCCTCCAAAACGGCGGCGCAAGCCAACTGCGAGCAATCAAAATTCAAATCATTGTTCCTAAATAGCTTTTACAATAAAGAAATTTAATTACTATTAGAAGTTGTTTAGACATTGAATTTATATAGAAGTGGTGAAGACTTTAGTCGAAGAAAAACGACTAGGTACTTGGTAGGTCCGATGGAACTGTTTATATTAATTCTGTTGAATAATATTTATATCTTCTATTTACTATTAAAAAAAATGTAAAGCATCATTACCTGTATTATAATGATATTTCAAAATATCTAACTCAGATCGACTAATTAAAGGGCTTCAGAAACGGAAACTTGTTTTCTTCACGTCTGTTTGTTCGTGTGCAATAAATACTGCAGCATATTTTATCAAAATTGGTCTATATAACTATGATAGATACAGCCCCATTTCCGTTTCAGTAGCCACTATTATGGTACGAGATATTGTTTATATATATATATATATATATATATATATATATATATA
>WUAW01019846.1:35982-50886 GCA_017165845.1 Thaumetopoea pityocampa | reverse complement strand
AAAGTGGTCTATAAGAAAAATAAAATCTGGGAACCTCTGGTGTAGATCATAAATGAATTAGATATAACTCAGTGGTACGGGACCGAGATTGAACCCGCGACCTTTCGGTCGTGAGTCGTATCTCTAACTATACCACAACTGTACTTAACATCAATATATAAATGGAGATTTTTATCCCCTGTATTTGTCCCCTATATTACTACAACTGATGGTGCACTGGATATGCGTAACTCACTATAGCTACATCAAATTAAAAAGAACCCGGCTCATAAATCCAGAAGACTCGAATCCAGGAGAAAATTTATACGATAACTTTGTAATATCAACGAACATATTTGGTAATTGAAACCTGCATTACATAATTGCATAAAAATGAGAAGTCATTTTTACACGACTCTGCACAATAAAGGAGTACATCGTTTTCATTGTTCGTATGTGTGTTTCTATATTTTGCCATAACTTTAAACGCATAACTTAACACTTTTTCCAAAAAGGTCAAATTCATAGCACCCTTAATCGACGAAAGTGTATGAAAAGATATATGAATAAGAATGAGGAGTGTATCTCTGTCTATCCCTATGGGGTACCGGCGTGAGTGTATGTATGTATGTAACTTTAAACGCCTGAACCTATTTAGATGTGTGTATAATCTAGCAGGGTTAATACCCTATCTCCACAGTGGTATCGTTAGAATTCTTATCCTGGTTGAGGCTAAAAACTGAAAACATAGTCCCGGAATCCAATCCCGGTAGGGGCAAACTGTGTAATGAGCACTAATATTTTTGTCCGAATCATGAACGTATTTATCTACACGTGTATTAGTATTTGGAGGGAGTAATTAGTCTCTTACCTTGTCCGGAAAATAGACTTAAGTATACGGGTAAGCGACCCCGGCCCCCCGAGCTATTACTGTCTCTTCCTACTCCTTCCGAGATAGTAGTATCCTATACCCTATAGTCCTTTTCCTAAATTCCATATTCCTACCTACCTCACCCTTTTTCCTTTCCTTTCTTTTCGTGGGAACGCAATGAGGAATTTTAATGTTTCTGAACCTTATAAAAATGGCGGCGTCATGGTTCACCACCCGATACGTCTCATTTCCGGCGGGGGCAAAAAGTGAGCTATGTTAGGCACTTTGCTTGTAACAAGAGAAAAGAAGTGGTCTCTGCCTACCCCAAGTCTTCGGTAGTATAGTGGTTAGTATCTCCGCCTTTCACACGGGAGACCGGGGTTCGATTCCCCGCCGGAGAGCGAGGGAAAAATGCGTGATTGTATATATGTATTAGTATTTATGTATATAAGTATTTATATCGTTGTCTAGTACCCAAGACGCAGGGAATCCTAGTTTGGGACTAGATCAATGTGTGTGAACTATCACACACACTGATCTATTTATTATATGATTTTATTATTATATTTCTGGATACTTAATTGGTCTCGGGTTCGAATCTGGTGTGTGGTGGGTAAACTGTGTGATAAGCACGAATATTTGTACCCGAGTCATGTATGTTTATGTATTAGCCTTTACCTATACATAAGTAAGTATATCGTTTTCCAATACCCTATCCCATCGGATTACCTAAAGGATTCCCTATCCTAAATTGGGGCTAGATCAAATATGTGAAAAGCAAAATGTGTCCCCAATCTCTATTTTACAAAATGGTTGAAAGAAAATTACGTTCTCTTTGCAGCGGGCGACAATAATTAGCGTCTCGATACAATGTCGTGTCACGACTGTGTCGTTTACAGGGCCGGTCGCGTTGGTCTACTCCGTATGTCACTGAACCTTTCAATAGCGATCGCTCTTACGGTAGTAATTTTTATGAAACTAACTGTATGACAGTCTTCTATGTACCGTAAGTTTGACGAACTTCAACTTTCTATTGTTGTTTTTAGCTTTTTAACAATAAATAACAAATTAATTTTAGTAGTTCGTACAAAACGAATAGGTACGGAGTTACCCGACTATTGAATTTTTTATCATATTTAAGCTAGTACTTAACCTAGGGTGATAAAACGTACTAGCTTAATAAAAACCTTTTCACTCGATACACAATATGGTGCATGATAGTCCGCAGGGCCCTCTGTAACAAGATACGTGTCCTTGGTCGAGGCTGCGCTGTGGCTCTAGGTCAGCTTATTAATGTAGGAGATGCTTATCGAAAGTGAGCGGAGTCGCGGCGACGCGTGTAGGTTTGTTTACAGTGAGGGTGGTGAGGGTGGCGAGCGCGGGCGCGCGTTGTGTGTGTCCCGCGCGCGCCGGCGGCGGCGTAGGCGCCTCCCACGCCGCTCGCCCGAGCACATTCCAGCACGCCTCGGGACTCCCCCCCGCGCCGCACTCCGCCCGCCCCTCTCCCTCACGGGATCATATGTTTTTGTGCAACGGTTTTTGTTGTCCGCCGCCGCCGTCGTGTTGTTTTTGTGTTCAAGAAGTTCACGCTCCGGCTCTTTTATTCCAATCGCATCTCGGATGTCATCTCCCGCTTGCGAGCTGGAGCCCAGTGGAACCTCTGTCGTCGTTTGGTCACCGTGTGTGTAATGTACATATGATAAACAAGCCGCTATAGCCTGTACCTTACAACATTGTTAATATGGTTAAAACCCTCATGAGCATCACCATAGTCTACTTTAGTACAAGTTTTACAGTGATCAATTAAGGCCTAAAGTATGTACGAAATAGAAATGTCTGCTCTGTTAGCATTGTTAATAATATTAGTAGGAAAGTTATTATAAGCAAACTTGAACCATGATCACCATAAGGCTGCATTTTGTATGCGGTAACCAGCGGCTACAATATAAAAATTCATCTAATTACGACTACTATTTACAAGCGAATATGTTCCAAAATTGATCATGCTTCAAATTTATTGTTTGCCAGTAAAATTACACTAGCTGGATTCTAAATGATGCTCATATGCAACTAACCTTAAATACTACCCACATATTTATATTTCACAGTATCGAGCGAACCCGCATTATCATTATTTGAATGGCATAATTTATTCTAGAATATCGGAACATACTCGTCGCGACATTAAATGTGTGATGGGTTATTTTAATACTGATAGAGATATCGTCGCGACATCTACCAATTGTGGTGGTACTTCCAACCTCCTACATCACACTTTGCCACACCCATAATGTATTTACACATATAGCCGGCCTGGCCTATATTGGATTGAGACGGGTACCCTATCTTGTGGGGTCCGGTCTTTGTTCCGATGGGCAATGAATGTCGTGTAGATAAACACGTTGAATGCCATTAGCTAGTGATGCCCGATTATTGATAATCGACTATATTAATTATATCATATAATCCAAAGTTCCCCAAACTTTTTATATACATATATAGCCGGCCTATATTAGGTGAGACAGGTACCCTATCTTATCTTCGTGTGACGTTTCTTTCACATGTGAACGTTTGTCTTGTAGCAGTCGTCGCTGAAGTGGGGGCCGGCGCACTATTTGTTCCGGTGGGCAATGAATGCCGCGTAGATAGGCACGTTGAATGCTATTAGCTAGTGATGCCCGATTATCGATAATACACTATTTTGATGCTATTTCCCCAAACATTTTTATTTGTTTTTTGTTTGTTGACCACTTGCTATGTTGCTTCAGTTTCAGGTAGACCCCCTACTTAGATAATAATAACAATAATATTCTAGACACACACGCATTGGTCTAGTCCCAGACTAGAATTCCCTGTATCATGGATACTAGAAAAGGGTATAAATACTTATACAGATAAATACAATACATAAATTGATAAATACATCCATGATTCGGATACAAACATTTGTGCTCATCACACAGTCTGTCCCCACCAGGTTCGAACTCGGAACTCATTGGTACCACTGCCACTGTACCAGTTAGTCGTCTTACTTTTCATTTTGCTACACCGATATAATATTGAATTTTTGCAAATTAAGTAACTCCAAATGTGTTTTAAATAGCTGAATCATCGTCAAAGTCATCGTCGAACCTTGGGGGGGGGGGAGTCGATATTGACCACTTTGGGTATCATACACTCACGCCGGTATCCCATAAGGGTAGGCAAAGACCACAGTTAGCCACATACTACGATCCTGACACACCTCTCTCGCCTCATCCACGTCCATACATCTTTTCATACATTTCGTCGATTTGAGTACAAGTGCTACTATAATCGGATATCATTTTCTGTTTGACGTCACGGTGCTTTTTCTTTTTATACGACTACTCAATTACGATATTGATTAAATTTAAAGTATTTTAGTCATCGATAAGTATACCTACCTAGTTGCGGCCTCGCGGGAACGTTCACCCCGCGAATTGGCTACCGTCTCGACCGGCCCCTGTTCGAGGTCTGCACCGGCTTCAAGGGCAATAAGTGATAATTATGCCATCGCAACCTGACGATAGAATAGCATCATCACCAGAGGGTACTCGGTGACTCAATTTAAATAAATTATTTTAAATACGACATCGGATTTTAAACAAATTAACACACAGGCACAATGGCGTATCTGTAGGTTAACATTATTTGTAGACTTTGGATTTTTACCAACACTTCAGTTTTTTAACATAAACCGCCTAGTCATTAATATTAAGAGTGTGTGGTCTAACTCAGCAGTAGGCTTAAAACGTATTTTAAACCATGACACATTTCAGAAAAAAATTACAAAACTAAACATTGAAAATACCACAGTCTTTGGTGCTAGTAGTGTTTATTACAGTTTAGACCTAGTAAGTATATTTTTTGTAATAAATAAGGCGTGGTACAGAATTGAGAAACGGAAGCGCATGCGTAGAGGGACGGCTAAGCAATTGTGAACAGTTTTATTAATTTACATAGGGACGCGATTGCTGTGGGGCCGATGCTTGGCCACTTCCTCTAGAAAGTGTACATTAGTGTTGTTAGCTGGTCACAGGAATCGCGTCACGACTAATAAGGACGGGCGTCACTTCCGCTGCGCACGCGCCGACTGCCGCTGCCTTTGTTCCTAGGGCGTCTAGCAAGTATTTTTAACGTCGATACAGCCAAATCAGCTTGGAGACGTTTCTGCGTTTGTAGTAGTGTATCAGTATCTATCAGTATTTTTTTTTAATTTTTATAGGTACTTTAATATTATAAATATTATAAACGTAATTTAATATGTATAATATACAATGATAACTTCTAACGCTAGTTAGGTATAAGCGACCGATGCTAGTGCGAGGCGCGTGGTAGCTAGCGCAAACTGGCCTGTACCGATATTAGTCACTGCGTGTACACACACACTTCTAAAAACGTCTCCAAGCTGATTTATCTGTATCACTACTTGAATCTCTATTTTGTGCCTAAATTTATCAGTGTACTAAATATTGATTCGGTAATCAGTTTCAGTCAAGAACAGCAAACATAGTTGATAATTTGAGAATCTCTAGTAGAAGACTTTCGGCGAAATTGAATACTTAATCTATGGGTTTTGTAATAAAAATATCTTTGTTAATAGCGAGTTTTAGAATATTTTTTTAGAATTGCAAATCTGGCATAATGTAACGAACTAATCTGAAAAATTTCATAACTACGAATATTTGTGAGGATCTTAGATTTTAATGCCATATTTATTTCTGTCGCTAATCCGATAGCAGTATCGATAAGCCATCATTTTACAATTCTGTTCATTAACAAAACAGGTGATTTCTAAACGTTTCTTGTGTCGTACACCGTTTGACTTACATGTGCACAAAGAAGTGGCTTGATAGCTGTTAAAAGGCAAACTTTCCCTTTTCATTTTGTAACATGATAAACGCAAACGTTCCTTTTTGTGCGAGACAATCTGCACGCGTGTTGGTTCGAATCTCGATCCGAGCCATCTGAGCTCGTGACGACTCCGCTGGGACCACAATCAGCGCCAGCGGATGGCGAGCAAGCGCGCCCGATTCTCGCTCGGTACTGCGCGCTTTGATTAACATCCGATTATGCAAATACCCGGAGCGGGCGCTTTCGTTGTTTCATCTCTCGCTTTTTATTCGTTCTCCGTCCGCTCCCTTTATCTCAGGTATGCCGACATGCAAATTAAAAAAAAATATGAGAATAAATCTTTTAAATGAGCTGAAAGAATGTTCGATACCCGTACGTCGGCCGGTATAATAGAGTCTCCTTAATGATGAATGAGGACTCTTGTGGGCCGCACTCCTATTGTTTGGCTCGCCCTGTTAGTGGGCACACACGTGATTGTGAGTTTCTTATCTCACAGTCGTTCTAGCGTGAGAATTTTATTCGATCTATTAAAAACATGTTAAGTGCTTAATTGACAGTTTTAGGTATTCAGAGGTAAGTTATTCATCAATTACTACGGCCTTGTAACAACAATTTTTCCTGTTTTAGTTAATTATCAGACTTTAGGTTAGTAATGTGGCAAGTTGGTTACCGATAACATGGCTATTTATTGTGTAACAACGTTTAATCCTGAACAGTCCTAATTATTAAATATAATCATTTATTTTATAGCCAATATGTCTGCATGGTCAATAAATGTGGCAATCTCAAGTTTTACCATTACAAGTATACAAAATATTTTTACATTATAAAATTAATAATTGAAATATGGTAAATTTTAATCATCATCATATCAGCCCACAGACATCCACTGCTGACATACATAGGCCTCTTCTAATGATCGCCACACTGAGCAGCTATGAACCGCCCACATCCACCGATTGCCCGCGACCTTCACCAGGTCATCGGTCCACCTAGTCGGGGGTCTACCCGCATTATACTTTCCGGTTCGGGGTCGCCACTCCAGCACTTTAAGACTCCAACCTCCATCGGTACTGCGGGCTATCCGCCCCGCCCACTGCCACTTCAGTTTTGCAACCCTTTAAGCTACGTCGGTGACTCTAGTTCTCCTGCAGATTATCTCATTACGAATCCTGTCTCACAGGGAAACTCTGAGCATAGCTCTTTCCATTGCTCGCTGCGTGACCTTGGGCTTTCTTATGAGGCCCATAGTCAGTAGCCATGTTTCAGTTCCATAGGTCATCACTGGCTATACGCACTGATTGAATACCTTAGTTTTAAGGCATTGCGGTATTTTTGTCGAGAAAATGTCACATAGTTTCCCGAATGCTGCCCAGACGAAATGGATTCAGCGACTGACCTCTTTTACGAAGTTAGATTAATTTTAAAACGAACGTTTAATTATTTAATCGCTATAATAATATTTTGTTAAATAAGCCTAGTGCCGGTCGACCCTTGAGGTGACTGACTTGACTGACTTGACTTGACTAGGTGGACCGATGACCTGATGAAGGTCGCGGGAAATTTGGTGGATGATTAAATTAATTTAAAAAAAATTCGGTTTTCATTATATTCAAAATAAACAGTCCTAAGGGTTTAAATTAAGGGAAATATTTCTAAATCACTCGAGTATTTTTTTTGTAGTACTTATGAAAATGGGACTCATTACTTTTTATAAAACAGTTTTTATTAATTAAAAATTATTACTTCTTATAAAACGAAAAAAAAAGTATTTCAATAGTGGGAGGGGTAGCAATGGTAGGAGCGATTTTTCTTCGTTTCATCGAAAAATGACACGCATTTCCAGATTCGAGAGCGCATTCGTAATTCATTTCCTTAAAATTTTGTACTGCATCAGTTTCATTCTTAGCACGCGATCTGTTGAAGAATATTTAGCTATATAAATTCACACAACCAAATTTAATTAATTACACGTCTTAGAAACTGTAGTAAACTGTAGAAAAATTTCCGGATAGAAATATTTATTTCACACTGGTTATAATGTCACGAACTTAAGACGTAGAGTCGCGTTTTTGTTACAAATATTTTTTATATCGAAAAGAAAGTTTTTTTTATATATAAAAATACCTCCTGCTATCTTTTTTTACGGCAACCTTGATTTCTTTTGTTTTTCTCATTGGTGTTAATTTTCTTCTTCTTTTTTTTATTTTATTTTGTTAAACAGTATATTTTTATTTATTTTTTATTAATTACGAAGTTTTAAAAGTGCTTCGAGGTGATGTGTACGTATAATACTTACACGAGGTACTGGCACGTATAAAGTATGTTGTTATAATGGTTTTGCCAAAGCAAGTCCGTGAGAAATATTCAAGCGGGCGGGCTGGTCGAGGAATGCGGCCGAGAGGGCGGTTGCCGGCTCTTTTGAACACTCCGCCAGAGACTGACAACCTGTATGAAAGAGAAAGGAACATTCCTTTTACCGGATATCCCTTTTCTAACATATACCCGTTTCACGTCTACGAAAATGCTCATGAAATTGTAACCCGATGAATATTTTGGTGAAGACCTATCGGATAATTGAGAGATTCACTAAATAATAATAGGAAAATTATTTACGTATCGCTGATTGCTTCTTTCATTCTGTGTTACAGCTAAAATTATTTTATTTAAACATTAATAACAAATTTGAGGCATCTATAATAGAACTAGATAGAAAACTGTTATAAATAAATAGTATTCTCACTAATAGATTTACGTAAATTTAGTGTACACACATAATTATCGTAATTTGGAATGTAATTTTTGCTTTTACATACATACACTCACGCCGATATCCCATAAGGGTAGGCAGAGACTATAGTATATACTACATACATACAGTCCCGCCTCTTTCCCATTGGGGTAGGCAGGTTTTTGCTTTTAATGGTATCAAAATTACCCTTAAAGTGAAATAAAGCGTCTTTATTACAAAATATTCGCGTAGCACAATAATGATAATCTATACTTTCAAATACTCTCTCTACCCAACTCTAACTCTAGTCTAAATCTAACTCTTAGTCCCAAACGAGGATTCCATGTTACTTGGGTATTAAACAACGATATACATAATTATATAAATAAATACTAATACATACATACATAAAGACACTATGACTCGGATTAACATTGTTGCAAGAATTACCACTTGTGCTTATCACACAAAGTTTGTCCCTACCAGTTTCGAACACGGGGCTTATTGGTATAAAGGGTACTGTCAGTGCCAATGTATTCGTTTGCGTACAAATGTGCTCTAAAGGATTTTTTTTGACTTCGAACCATTTGAGCATTTTGAACACTTTTATTTTTTTTAAGACTACTCCCGCATTAGGATTAATTTCCTGTGTCGCGGGGATTTTACAAACATTCAAATAACCGGAACACAGAACACGCAGACTCAGAACAACAATTTGTGGATTACACAAAGTTGTTGTCCCTTGTGGGGATCGAACCCACAACACGCGACGGCGCAGTGGAGAAGTGGCCACTTAAACCACAGCGCCATCCGTGCAGTCGATTTTATTCATACGTTCTTTCATAAACCGTGGTTAACAGATGTGTAAGGGAGTCAGTACTCCCTATACTCGTACATTCGCCGGTTCAGTCACTCTTTCCTAAAGCGTTATCCCAATTATATTTCGTAACTAACTTTTGTCCGCGTGAATGTCGATTTTCCGCTACATGGGAAATTCCGACACAATCTCAGATTTATATAAAAAGCCTGACAACCACTTTTACTTGACCCCTCATACCTTAACGACGGTTACTAAAAAAGGGATCAAGCTGTAATTTTAATTCTAATGGACCAATTTTGATGAAACATGCCGCATTATTTAAGCCGGAATAGTACCTTTAAGTCTGTAACAGTTTACTCAAAATCTACCCATTGATTTAAGCGTGAAGCCCGAACAAGCAAACAAACATCGACGGATTTGGTTTCAGAAGTCCATAATTAGTCGATTTGAGTACTTTGTTTTTAAATATCTTTGATTTTTGAAAATTTGACATATAATAATTTTATAATAGTATAGATAGACGTATACTCATTATATCGGCGGTAAGAGACGGGTGTTTATAATATACTCTTCGAAAACATCAACTGGAAAATTTTAGACTTGAAAATATTTCTGTTGTTGCAGATTACGAGTTCACCTTGTACTCGGCGAGCACCCTGGCCGCCTGCTGCATCGCCGCCGCACTGCGCGGGCTCGGTCTGGACGGCCACCTGACTTGGCTCCACGAACTCACCCGCGTAGACCTGGTAAATAACCTAACATATTTTTTACTTCTCAGAAAGGTAATAATTTTCAGTTAGGTCAGTTTCATTCTGAGTGCGCGATTTGTCGTATTATTTTCCGTCAGATACGTTACCTTGTGTCAGCACCAACTCAAAGTCGACTGGTAGAAAATCCCTTAGGCATTTAAGTCCGCCCACATTATATTCATGAATAAATTTTAAATAAATAATATTTAACCATTATATATTCAGCCACAAGTTACGTATTATCTAATTTAGTATCGCTGTTATGTCCGGTTCCCATGATTCACCAAATTTTTTAATTGAGTCAACGAAGTATGTTGCTAATGTTGCTATGGGTTTATATAATCTATTGCGTGATTATTAATGAAGGTACCGCGGAATTTTTATTTAGTAGGACTCTTCACATGCAAGTTGGGTTACTAATTGTACTTTATTCTCTAAATAGTAACTTATCCATCAATTATTTGCTTGAATATGCTTTATAACTTAGAATCAAAACTTGAAAATATTTTATTCCTAAGGTATTATGAACATATTTACTTCACCCAGCCTGCTCCGAGGTATTTATTATTGGTCGTCATATATCTAATTAGTAAGAACGATATCTGGCATTTTTTATGTTTCAAAACAGTACATACATACCATGCATTCGTAAAAATTTATAGTTGTGACAGTGGTTTGTTTTAAGGATTGTTTTAATTAGAATATAGTACAAGTTGCGTTTGGGTGTAATTCTTTGATGTATTTAGCAGTATTTCAATTAATAATGTTTACTCGTTTAACCATACGTGGGCAGACCTAATCAATAAAAATAAAAAATGAATATTCTTTTCTATACTCATCAGAGATATGTTGGTATAATTTAAATTTACTAAAAAAAATTGGCAACCCTACCTACAAGTTGCTCCGCGATTTGTGGTAGCCCTATATAGAATTTTCTTTATAAAAAATGACCCAATAATAAGTATTGGATTCTCTATTGGAATCTTAATGCTTGATACATGAATCTGTATTTTTTGTTTTATTTTGATCTTACTTGCCGTAGGACTGTCTCCAAACGTGTTTGGAACAAGTGGAGGAGATGGTGCAGAACGCTATCAAAGATCGGGATACTGGTGTCCCAAACGGACAGGCGAGGGAAGCGGCCGGCTGGAACCCGCCGAGCCAAGACAAGGCGCACAGTAACGCCGCCACGCCCACCGACGTCAGAGACGTGCACTTCTGAACTCCGCAGAACCCGACGCAGCGTAGTGAATAGACATTTGCTTTTTTTTGGACAATTGCGGTGCATAGTACGAAAATGCCTTAAACTATGCTTTCAAAGATTCAACCGTAATGAAGGACTGATACAAAGACTGACGATGTCTCTTACGTAGATAATTTAAAGTCAGCTCAGATTAAGTGGAGAATTGCTGAGAAGATTTACCTACTGATAATTAAATAATTTCCTTGTAATTGTAAATAATTTGCAATAGTGGACGGAGGCGTATGCTCGCATATGCTGCGTCGCAGTAATTTCGCAAGCATTAGTTTCGCGTTCAAATACAGAACAGAAGATCCTGCTTGACGCTTCTTACTTTTATGTCTGAGAGTAATGATGTAGTGCGCACGAGCAGTTCTCCACGTAATCCCCGCTGACCCTTATTGTACG
Source organism: Thaumetopoea pityocampa (assembly GCA_017165845.1). Classification (NCBI taxonomy): domain Eukaryota; kingdom Metazoa; phylum Arthropoda; class Insecta; order Lepidoptera; family Notodontidae; genus Thaumetopoea; species Thaumetopoea pityocampa. The sequence continues at coordinate 39,213 of WUAW01019846.1, read as the reverse complement.
TTCATATATTTTAATTGATTGTGCATGTGTGCTACTTGTAATTCGCCTCTAGTCTATGCGTTAACTATAACTGTGTGGCATTGAACGAGTTAACGTTAGGTTATATCGTTCAGTTCTAGTTCATACGGTTCTTGAAATTACAATCTACCTCTTAATATTTTAAGCTTCAGTTTCATGGCTTCATAACAGTATAGGTCGGCCGACGAGTCTTTGTCATAGCGAAGTTCTTGCGAAATTTGAAGAGAAGACCTTAAGAGTAACTATGACTCCTGTTCGGCTTATTCACATCGGCAAACGAGGCTTGACCAGGTCAAACTTCGTGTGAAAAAGCGCGAAATTTTAGACAGCTTATGAACAATATAGCCGCGACTCATCAGTCGAAATATAATAGACTTTGCCAATAGCTGATATGAACAGTCATTAGAGACAAATATGTATGTTCGATGGGACCAAAGTTATCTTCAAATTTATTTTCCTATTTATCACGAAATGACCCCCTTCTTCATTATTCGGTACTTTTGATGACAAGATCATAGATGTTTAAAGTTATATTAGCAGAAGTAAGTACTATCAACAAACTTGAAGCATGACACCATAAGGCTGTATTTTCTGTGGAATGGTCAGCGATTAACAATGTAAGAATTCGTGTCATTATGATTAGTTTGCAAGCGAAAAAAAATCGTAATTGTTTGTTTTACGTTTGTCGATAGTACATGGCGTAACAGAAATTTATAGAAAAAAATTAAATTATTAAAAATTTAATTGCATTGATCTACACTCGAGAATATGTTTTGTTTTTGACGACATAGTATCAGTTATTTTAAATTAAAACCGGGGGAAGGCATACAATTACGCTTGTATATTGTTTAAACTAATATTACGCTCACCCGAATTCAAACATTTTGGTCGTGTTTACTATCAAGTGTAAAGTAACCAATTAACATTACGCGTCAAGTGTTAACACATTGAATGACAAAAACACTTCGAAAACGTTTGTGAGCTCGTGAATATATGTATTTATAGCATATTTCCAAGGCAGAACCGTGTATGTTTACACACTACAACATATAATTATTTACATGTTTAGATTAGGTATATAGTAGACATGGGGCTGTAAGATTTTTTTTGTTTCAGGTTTCCCTATTAATGTTATTTGTGTAAGCGAATTGATTATATTACATTTGTTCCTTAAATCTTAGTAGATAAAATATTGTGATAAGTGTTGTTATAAAGTTCGATTGAACTTCGTGGTCACTTCAAGTCATAGTATGGTTAACATACCTAGAGGTAACTACACGATACAACTATGGATTCCTGCTAGAAGAAAATCAAAAATTATGTGATCATACTAAGTTGTTTAGGTTAGAGATTAGTTGTTACAATAACGACACCGTTCCTACTAACAACTATCGGAGAATGAAACACGCAATAGTCATATGTTCCACTATTTTGTACTTAATTACACTAGCTAGACTATTGGATTGATCGAAGCGTAATTTTAAATAAAATTGTGATATAATCTTCATATGTTAGTAGGTACCTACAGTAAGCTAATACCAATCAAATAGCTACGGGTGGTGTCAGCGAACAAGCTGTTACTTGAGGACAGAGTTAAGTACCTATATTAAGTAATTATAACGTCAGCTGTTATTTTTTTATTTTAACATTTTATAACAATCACTTCAATGTCTTCCACGAAAAGGAAATCGGGCAAAAATCTTAGAAATAATAAATATACCTTATTATATTTTCATAGTTTACCTACGACGTCTTGTTATAACCTAGCCTGATTATTCCTATAGAAATAAAGAATATTAGCGATCTGCTATAGTATATAGAGTTAAATGTAAATATTACTATTAAAATAAGTACATTAATTATAAGCAAGCGTGCCATAAGTAACACTACAATACGGTTGGTGGAAACTTAAAACTTACGTCTTACCTATGTGAAGTTGTCAATTTAGTTCATTCATCAAAGTTACCGCTACGCTCCTGGATAACTCATTCGCCTTACCAAAACGAATCCTTTCGATTAATGCCAGTTTGCTAAAAACAAAGTTTGTCAACCGGAGTTGCTTAGATTTGACCGGTTCTACATATTTCTATGTCATTTCAAGTATCTGTCTCTACAATTCAAATATTTTTTATTTCATCAGCCTTTAGAAGTCCACTCCTGGTCATCGTCCTTATCTTTAATAAAGAAGCATTTGCCATAATCTCCATGCCTGGTACGTGTCTTGGAGATCGCAGTAGGTTATGGTTGAATAATAGGATAAAGCTGCTACCCGTTATCTTGGTGCATCCTTTAGCTGATTCTCAAAGAATTCACGGAGACATGGAGTGGTGCTTTTATTATCCCAGCGCCATGCCGTATGACGCTGAATCAGTCACAATCCTGAATAAAATCAAGCAATCTCCATGTCTTCCCGTGAATGCTGAGAGACCCATCTAAGGGATGCACCAGATTATTCAACCAAAATCTATTGCGATCTCCAAAACGCCTGCCAAACGTGGAGATTATGGCATATCCCCCTCCTTTAAAGGAGGAAGCCCATGTCCAGCAGTGGGCTTCAATGGGCCGATGCTGATGATGATCTAATAGCTGATGTGGAGGAGAACCTCACTGTAGTTGTTAAAAAAAATATTTCACACGGTAATTGATCGCACAGGTAATTGTACAACAGTCGCTAGGTTATTAATTGAATATACGATGTTATTATTTTTTTTTGTCAACTGTAATATTATTATTAATTTAAAAACATCTATATCGGCTACCGTTTATCATTTGTTTATTTAAGTTATAGCCATAGCCGTATAAAGCCAAACGTTTGGTTTCGATGAGTCGGGTCAGTCGGGATTAGCCCCGTATTCCTTAATTCCACGTTACATGATTAAGATTACCTTTATATATGTAGGTTAATTAGAACATATTATTTAAAATTAACCTTTTATTATTAATTAGTCTAGAGGGAACTGCATCCCTTTCAAAAAATTTTTACGTGTCATTCTTTCTCTATATTTGTTAAGGAACTAGATGTTTGTCGGTCGAAATTTGTAGGAATGTCGGTTTTCTTCCTAAATTGAAAATCCCAAAATAATTATAAATCTACAAAGGTCCAAGAATCGCTTTTACTTGAACTCTCGTATCATAATGGTGGTTACTAAAATAGAGATCAGGGTGTATGTTCAGTTTTATTTGACTAATTTCGATGAAACATGTAATATTCAA